>JAODVM010417165.1:0-46135 GCA_025400095.1 Phenganax marumi
TCGAATTTGACGATTACGAATAAGGGGAGATCATTTATGAAAGAGTGGTATTGCATTACAAAGGCAAAATACGCGTCAACAAAACTTTGTCTAGTGATATTGTTGCGCCCTGAAAATCGCTGGAAATGCTGTTTCTGAGGTTCTAGATTTGCAAATTTTCCCGGGGGAGAATACCCCCGGACGCCCCTACAATGCTCGCGCTAAAGCGCGAGAGTCGCGACTTTGGCGCGACATTTAGCGGGACCATTATTACGAGCTGGCTACGCCACTGTCTTCAAGTCGGATGAATATATCACTATGAACGCAAATATAAAAAAACACTTCAAAGTTTCTCTTTACCTGCCCGGTGGGCATGCCTAATGCTGTTCTTAGATCTTCTGAAAGGTCCCCAGGTTTCTTTTGCTTCAATTTCGTCTCGAACTCTTTACCCTAAAGGAAATAGTGGAAACACGGTCGTAGACATCTTAAATTTTCTAACAAGCTTGATAACAACACTTACCTCGTAATAAAGATCTCCGTGAATTGACATTTTTGGTTTTGTTTGCCATCTAGAGAATGCAAGAAGATTTTCAGCTTGGTGATTTCTTTCAGAGCACGATTAATACATATGTCACTAGATGTAACTTGAAAGTATTTCAAAAGAAAAACAAATAGATGTGTGATATGGTTTTAAAAGAGATGTGTGATTACGAAAAGTCTGCTTTGCACTGATGACGGTCCGGGCTTACGGACCGAAAGCTCTACATAAATATATTTGCGTGGTGTTTCCAAAAAACCTTGTATTAGAAATAAAAACTCACTTGAAAAAAGCGTCATGAAGTTTTTGATAATCGATGTCAATCTTTCCCATCTTCGGTCGAATCTAAAGCAACGAAAAAATCATCTATTAGCTACATGAATATGCACAATTATTGTCACATCACCAATTATTACTCGTGCTTGAATATCAGTGTAACTTTTTCACGAAAAGCTGTAAAAAGTATAAATGATACTTACTTTTTCCCTCATTTTTGCTTTCATATTCTTCGCATCTTCTTTCTCTTGAAGCGCTTCCCTCATTTCCATTATTCCCGTTTTCTACAACAACCAAAGTCAACCAACACATCAACATTAAACGAAAACAACAGCAAAAACTGGTAACTCTTACTAACCAACACTACATCACTTGAACACACACAAATTATATATCTATGAACAAAAACATAGAAATGTTTATACCTGGATGAAATCTGGTAGTTGAAATGGCGGCTTGATGATACCGCGCTTTCCCTAGAGTAATAAAGGGAAAGTAGGCCTATATAAACACACTATAGTATATAGTATGGTACGCTGACAAATCTTCAAACCTGTAAAAATTTTCTTTTGAAACACCAGTGTCTGGGAACTGGCACAGTGTTACGGCAAGCCTGGAAAATACAAGTAGAAAAGTATGCTATATAGTCATCTCTAATATTTGAATAGAAAACGTATTTACATGAAAAATTGATGTGGAAACATCATATGAATTTTGTTGTGGAAACCAGTGGAAACATCATAAAGTTTGTTGATGTGGAAGCATCATAAAGTTTATTGTAGTTGTAAAAACGTACTTTAAGATACACGAGCAATTTTGGATCAGGTGCTGTGACGTCATGCATCTCAACAACATCCGGTCGATGTACAGTCTACAAAATAAAACTATCTCAAAACATCTTGGACACGAGGAATACCTTTCTTGTAAAATACTCAAACTGTCTTTTGTTTACCTGCTTGAGTTCGGCAACACTCATTCTATTTTTCAATTTCAATTTCTTCTTTGAAAGTTTTTCCACTTTATCACCAGGTTGTTCTTCCTACAAGTGGAAACAGAGGCTGTAAGGATACGATTTTCTGAAATTTCTAGATCAAATGTATTGTCGATGGAATGACAAAACTTCAGCAATGGTCACCTTTTTTTGCATTTCCTCTTCTTCACTATCTGTGTCCATCTCATCATCATTTTTCTTTGCATCTTCTGCCGCCTAGCAACAATTTTTAAAAAAATTAAAACAAATCAATGAGGTTGAGTATACATTCATCACAGTGTAGGTACAGCCTCTTAGTATTGTAGGATTAAAGTTTATATACAGCAAAAACATAAAACTCTTTTTGAAAAAAAAATTTCCAAAACTTACATTTTTATCCTCTGTTTTGTCCTTAGCATCTCCTTTCTTAGCTGTTTCAGGTTTGTCACTCAGCTGAAATATAACAATAGTACTTATAGGAGAACACTTCTGAAAATGATTTATGAATTTAGCAAACCCTTAGAAAACAAGTAGGTAGATCAATGATAAAACCACATACTCTTGATCTGCCCAAAAACCTACCTTGAAAGTTTCAAAAATCGAGGCAAACTGCGCGTAAACTGGATCTCTGACATCTAATGTTTCAGGGACATACTCCACTTCAATGCCCTCATCGTCATGAGTTCCATCACTTTGAAACTAACAACAAAATAGCTTGCACATTAGCAGATGGAACTATAATTAAATATATACAAACCTCAGAAGTGTCGAATGATTTCTTTGCTTACTTTCGCTTCTTCATTTCGGGTCTTCTTCTTACGCTTTTTCTTCTTTTTCTTTTTTTCCTGAACAAAAACAAATAAACGAAACTTTTGCATAGTTTATGGGAAGATTACTCAGTGCTCAACATTAACAAACCACTGTTTTACCATGGTTGACACTCCAAGAATAGTCATAGTTTCTTTGATTGTACTATATACACTTGAAAATCCTAGGTAATCCAAAAGTAAAATGAACTGCAATGGGAAACTAAGTTACCTGACGAGATGTAGCAACTGGGATCCCTTCTTGTTCATAATGATCCACATCATACCCTGAATCATCCCCTCGTGACCCAGCTTCATTCAGTCTCCTCTCACGCATTTCAAGTAAACTTCTTGCTTTCATTTTTGCTTCACTTAAAGAGTCCATTGGTGCAGGTACAGTTTCCCTGACTGGCTCAGGGTCTTGCATTGATTCCACAACCTTTGGGGGAGAATCTCTAGGTACTTGAGGTGCACCCCTTCGGGGCGTGGGTTCACTAGAAGCTTCTTCATTATTTTGAGGTGCATCTTTTGGGGGTGAAATCCTCGGGGGAGTTTTGTCGAACTGGACCTGTTCTTGAGGTACACTTGGTGGAGAGATTTGGGGCAGTGGGTGAGATGGAGCTAAGGGTGGGTTTTGAGTGGGTGGGAAAAGAATGAGCTGAGGTGATATTTGGTGAGTGGGTGAGCTAGGCATTTGTTGGGAGGGATATTGACCTTGAGCAGAGGTATTTGGTGACATAGATTGTGGGTGAGGAGGCACAGTAGGCGGGGGTGGTGAAGGGTGCAAGAATGGAATACGTTCAGAATCAACTAATGGCTTTTCTCTAGGCGACTTAGATTGTACTAATGATGATTCTTCAGATGATATCACGTTCGTTTCTTCTGAGCTTTCTGGAATCTTTACACTAACCAGTGGCTCTTGGATGATGCCTGATTGATGAACATCCTCCCGTGTCCTTCCTTCTGTAGTGTCTGTTTCCATTTCTACACCAGGAGACATTTTTTCTTCAGGTTTTGATTCTTCTTGGCTTCCTGCATCAGAACTACGTTGTTGGGCAGAATCTGCAAATGTTTCTTCCCTCATTTGATTACTTTGATCAGCTGCTAGTGGCCTAACTTCTTCCTTCATTTGATTCAAGTTTGCTTCAACATCTGGAGAGCCTGCTGTCCCGATTTCTTTAGGTACTTCATCATGCTCAACCATGACATATTCTTCTTCAATAGATTTTTCAGGATGCTCTACCACTGGAGTTGAGTCACTCTGATCGCTTTCTGCTTTGATTTCAGCCACTTCAGATTGAGTCTTGATATCTTTTTCTAGAGGATTAGTGTCAACATCAATGGTGTCTACAATAGCTTCTGTACCAACAGAAGGCTTTGGTGTCTCATCAACGGCTTGTGGCATCTCAACCTCCTCGCTTGTGATGCTGGAAGTAGTCTGAGATAACACTTGACTAACGTCAGCCGAGACAGGTGTATGAGATGGTACATTAGGTTGAGCAATCTCTTCATCATCACCATCTGAATCTAGCAAAACAACTTTTGCTCGGCGTGATGTCTTGCTTGGACTTAGATCATCCTCACGCTCTTCAGATTCTAAGTGTTATCAGTACAAAATATGATGATAAGAGGAAACTTAAACTAGAAAGTTTATAAAATAGGTGGTAGAGATTGTAGGTCTAGCCTAATTTTTTCAAAATATGTTTACATGGAGTAAAGATATTTGAATTGTCAATATACAACTACAAACCTTTCCCATCATGAGTTGCTGTCGTCAATGCTTCTTGCAATGCCTATTGTACAAGAAAAGTTTCAGAATAGACGCTCTCACTAGTCTGATTCCCATATAAATGAATGGAAAATTTATATTTTTCAATGTACTCACTCTAGACTCAAGAAACGACGCCAATCTGGCCACAAGGTCTGCCTTTAGCCCTGTGTGAAAGATTCACCGTTTTAAATTTTCAATACACTTAATATTTCAAAACACTTCACGATACTTGGTTACTTTGCCGTATTAAGACGTTGGCGTTTGGCGAATTAACAGTTGGCGTGCTGGCCGTATAAGTCGAAAACATTTGAACATTTAAAAATTTCTTGTGAGCTTTAATAAATCGACAATTTCAAGAACGAATTTACGTTACAGAAGTAAAAAAACATTAAAAAAATACACAGATTAGCTTACCTGAGACTGGAAGTCCAAGACTCGATAATCTTGCTTTCAGCTCGGCTACTTTTAGCTTTTTAATTTCAGCAAAAGATAGATCATCAAACTCTACTTCGTCCGCCATCTTGGAACGCCGAACAATGTGCTGACTGCTCGTTCCAGGTCTCCTCCTCCCCTTCCCGTCTCATTTGCACTGTATCAATGATATGACAGAACATGCGGAGTTTTTTGGCGTTTTATAGTAAACATGGGTAACTGAAACAGCTGAATAACAATAATAGCAAATCAGTAACTACAGAGTTTCAAAAAATAAACGGAACTTGTGAATGATTTTCGACCGAAGTGTAAGTTCGCACTAAATGAATAAAACTTATAAAGTGGTAACACTTTGAGTTCTTAAGGTGGCTGTAAGTAGATCAGAAGATTCAAAGAAACAACAGAGTTGTTTAATTACCAAAAGGAATGGAGCTCCACTTTTTAGGAACAGGTGCAGCCCACCCTAGTCCAACTCGGGGGGCTTCAAGTGTCGTCCTCCGCCTTCCCTCTGGGTCATGTTGGATGTTCGACTGTGGCGAGGGCACGCAGACGCAACTCATGAAGAGTAATATACGACCGGGAAAGTTAGACAAGATATTTATTACACATCTACATGGAGATCACGTCTTCGGTTTGCCTGGGTTATTGTGCACGATCAGTTTGAATTCTGCAGATGGAAGGAGTCCGATTCACGTTTATGGTCCTAGGGGCCTGGGGCAGTATTTGACAACCACATTGACTTTGTCTGGATCTCTGCTGAATTTCCCTTGCATTGTACATGAAATTTGTCAAGCAGGTAGCCATGTTTTCAGTCGACAGCTTATAAAGCTCGTTACTTGCTAGCATATCTTAATTACTGTACGATTTACCTTCACAGACGAAATAGTCAATGAAAATAGCTATGCGCCTACATCTCTAGAAGCACCAACAAACAAAATTGAAACTTTACATATATTCCCAACTACCAAAAACACATGGTGCATTTTCAGTGAAGACAACTACACTGCCTCAGCAGCAATGTTAAAGCACAGAGTACCCTGCTGGGGTTATGTCATTAAAGAGGGAGATCTACCCGGCAGATTAGATGCTGGGCTATTAAAATCTAAAGGCATACCCCCAGGGCCTTTGTATGCAACGATTAAGAATGGCAAAAGCATTTATACAGAAGATGGCTCTGAGATTAGGCCTGAGGATGTCCTCAGTCCATCTTTACCTGGAACAAAATTGGTTATTCTAGGTGATACATGTGACTCGGAACAGATCGTCGAGTTAGCTATGAATGCAGATGTTCTTATACACGAAGCAACAAATGAAAATGCTCACCAGGAAAAGTGTATGGAGAATGGACACTCAACTCCAGGTAGTGAGCACAATTAGTTGTATGAATGTGCATTACATTCTACCATCAGTCCAAACACAAGTTTGACCAAGATTTGTTTTTCGGTTGACAAAATGCAGATTTTTGCTTTTGTCTCCAAATCAACTTTTTCCTTCTTCTAAAGTCAGTATTTTCTGTTCACAGGAATGGCCGCACGTTTTGCTAAATCAATTCAAGCTAGACAACTTATCATAACGCACTGTAGTCAACGGTACAAAGGGAAAGATGAAATTTTAAAACCTGGAGAAGGAAATGTGATGAAACTTTTAGAAGAAGCTCGAAATGAATTTGGACATAATGTTATAGCAGCCCAAGATATGCTTGTGGTAATCATTCCCAGAAAAAAGTAGACTACATTACAAGAGAAAACACTAAAAAAGGCGACTTCTGCCAATGATAAAGGCAAATCATGTTTTTTGAAGAGGTTTATTCTTGGACAATATGCTAACTAAGGTGCCTATGAATAGCTATAAGAACTCTATTATCCCTGATAGTTAGGAAACACAAACATCTAGCATTGTTCAGTTTGTTAAATGAATGGCCAGTGAATTAAAAATCCTGAGAAAGAATCAAATGGCTGGAAAAAAGCAAATCAAAGTATAACAATAGTCAATGAACATACTTATGGTTTGGAGACTCAGTAATCTTGGAAAGTTTAGGGGCTAGTGCAGTTTAGCAGACACCTTATACCGCTGACCAGCCAAATAAATATTACACTAAGAACACTTGAGCCTGCAACCCCACCCTAGCTCAAACCTGGTGTTCGCTATACTGCATTCTAGCGGAAAGTTTCTGAACGATATATTCAATGACAATGTACTTACACTACATTTTTTCATGTTTAAAGACCAACAGCACTTTCAATAAACTGTAAATTAAAAATAATGGTTGTTAGTAAGTTCAGTTATGCAGAACACTAGAACAGTAGATTGCAATAGAATCAACAAGTCAAGTGATACTCTTATGAATAGGCACTTTTATTTAGTAGTCTTTCAAAGGAATCAATAAAAGTTGCTTATCTTACAGTACTCTAATATTCAGTCTTTCAGAAGTTCTAAACTAAGCATACCTCATCCAGTGCGAAGGTAGTAGAGCCTGATCCACGTCTACATTTCTTGCTGAAAGTGTCTATAAGAATATGATTAAACCGTTTTTCATCAGGACAAGGCTATGGTAAATGAGCACTTATTATTTACTATGTAATGCCAGATGATTTTATGGAACAAAGGTGATATTCTTGCACTAGTGAGCCTGATACTCTTATTTTCTGTATATTAGTGTCAGATCATCATATGTACAGTTTTCATAGATCTTAATAATTCAATGGCAATGTCTTGTTGACTGGAGGGTCAGTGATCATTCATGAGTAAAACTAGAATTTATCATTTTCACTTGTTACTGACAATAGACCAGAGAAGTGAACATCACCAAGACAAGATTTTACTTAACCAAAAAACATGCAACATTACATACCAATTAGGCCAACAACTTTGGTGTAAATCTGCAGGAAATCATCAAAATCAACACTTCCATTCTTGTTGGAATAACGGCAAGTGATGGCAGTCAGACATCGAGTACTCATTTTAATGCCTACACAAAAGAACGTACGTCTTGCTTGGATAATAGCAGTTGCTCATCTAATAGAATATATTCCATAGCTCTTTAACTCAAACGAACAATTGTAGAGTCTCTTCCAACACCATTCTTTCTTACCCAAACTCTCCAAAATATCCTTCAATTCATACATGTCCAAACTACCACTTCGGTCACTGTCATACTTCTTGAACTCGGCCTACACAAAAAGAACACATGGACTCTCCCCTTAATCAATGTAGATTTCCTATTACTGAATTATATATTCGTAAAGATTTAGCAATGTTAATATGATAAAAAAATGGGTCAAGAAGTTAAGAAAATGCTTTGGTCAGTATAGTACATACATGACAATGCTTGATAGTAGTCAAAGTCTGCTTGAACTCATCATATTCCAGTTTTCCAGTACCATTATCCTAGAGTACAGGTTAAGGACAAAATATTCCAGACTTACGTAATGTGGCATATGTTCGAAATTCCATACTAATTCATTATATTTCATAACCACTGAAATACGAAAATACTTAGTATAAAGGATACATCATACATGCCAATCAAACTCCTAAGAAAAATAAGAACAAAACAGAAAATTAGCAAAAATCTCGACTTATGTTTCTTAGGGATCCACACGTACTATTATACTGCTTCTACCATTCTTGGTCGTGCTGAAATTCAAAAGAAACTTTTACCTGCAGGTTTCTATATTAAAATCTTGATCACCAATATCTGAGAGAAAAATGGATGAAAAAGAAAATCAGTTAATATTCTTACAAGAATGATACATACTCAACAACAGACCTTTTGAAAATGCAGCCTCCATAACCTTTTTCAATTCATAAGCATCAACTACTCCATCCTGTAAAAGCAAAATCATTTACGAATTTAAAGACATTACCAACTCTATGTCTTAGAAGTTCACTTGCTTGTGTGCATGAACAACAAGATTTCCCAGGCACCAAGTGAAACCATACTTACCAGAATATATACTGAAATGTTTGGTTTACCTTTCCAGCTACTTTTTCAAAGAAACTCAGGTATTTGTTGTCCATACTAGCATCTTCACTAGCAGTGATTCTTGGCTGAAAAAATACTTTTATCAATTGCTATATTGACTTACAACAAATACTTTAAAATTGTTTTTCTTTTGTTGAAAGTCTCACATGGACTATGCTGTACTACTCTGAATACTAGTCGTAATGCACTATGCATACAGCTTCATTTTGAAAAGAAATCTGTAACTACCTTTATATTGCGTGTGAAACGAGTTTGCTCGTCTTGGACACTGAAAAGAAAATTATAGCATTTGCATGTCATCAAATTGTATTCATTTAACTGGAGCAGAACACAGATGCAATGTGTCATATTTGTCCTACATGTCATGACTTTGCAAATTGTACATTGATGACCAATACTCACATGCTCTTTTTCTCCTTCTCAGAAAAGAGACGGACCAAGAAGTCACCTTCTTCATTGGCATCAAATGTTGAAGGCACAATACAGTAGCTACCAGGTTTCAATTTGAAGCGGTTTGTGATCTCACGAGCATTGATGAACGTGTTGGAGCGAGCAGTAGAAGCATGGTACAAGAAATAATCCTTGTCCAGACGAGGCATCTTCAAATCGTCTTCCTCGAGCTGAAAATTTCATTTCAAAATTTTAATGAAAATAAATATCAGCGGGTTAAATTGATTAGCAAATTTCCTCTAAAAACCTTGTAGATAGCAAAGCCAATGGTGAGATTCGAATTAGCTCCCAATTTTCGTCTCAGCTTACGACGTCCAATTTGCATGAGACTCACAATCAGGGTGCACGCATCATCATCATCATCCTCGTCAACATCAATTAAGGTCACTCTAAAAATAACAAAGCAACTGTCCACTGGGCGATCCAGTACCGAGAGTAGCCACAATGCTGATGACAAAATCTTGCCAATTGTAGTCAAATCCAGTGTGCCTTTGACCAAACATTGCAATTTTATTATGCAAAATTGCTGTTTTGATAAAACGTTTCTTTAAGAAATCTGCAGTTGTTGACCTAATTACATTATGTCAAGTATATTCAATTTTAAATAATTTTGTTGTAAATTTGAAGATTACACAAACTTCAATTTTATTATCATTCCTGCTAATATTTCTTCAAGTAAATACAACAGATTTCATCAGAAGCTGAATTTTTTATAAAATATATACAGTCTTATTATTTTGACAGTTGTGAATTTCCCATCGGAATTTTTCGTCAAAGTTTCAATTTTCCTGAACAATATTGCAATTTTGGGGTCAAAAGAAACCAGACTTAACTGCAATGGAATTAATTTATTCAGTAGCCGTAACAAACTCACCCTAATGGGTCAATGATAAGCGATAAATTACCTGAACTGTGGATTCCTGTGGAATGTGTTTGGGTTGTTGCGGCAACCTCCAGCAGTGCTACCAATGCGCCATCTATCCTTGTGCATATCAGCTTGCCAAACCTTTTTGTTGTCCTCATCATCAGGACTTGCATCAGGATGCAACATGCAAATCTCCAAGCGTTGAAAATTACCAATGAAATCACGATAGCTCATCCTGGTGAGAAAACAGTATAAACTTATGAACTGGCAATGCACTCTATAATGTCTCTTAGGCTTGTTTCAAACGTCGAATTTCGCATGTATCAAATTCAATTGTTTACATTATTTACATGCCAAATGCACCGACTGAAACAATTGAATTCGACATTTTTAATTGCGGTCGACCTCAACCTCAAATTCGACCGACTCGGTTGCATTATGCATGCGAAGTGCGACGTGGTTTCATACGCCACAATTTGCATGTGTCTAATCTGGCGAATTTAATTCTTCAAGCCGTTTTACAGATTAATATCTGTTAACCTGCGAACACGGTTACTGTGTTTAAATTCGACACATGCAAAATTTGACGTTTGAAATAAACGTCGAACTTGGACTAATTGCGGTCGAGCCGAATATGAATTGAATTCAGTGCATGCAAAATTCGATGTTTGAAGCAGGCCTTACTCACAACATTAATCTATTTAAATCCTGGGGGTGGTTGTACAAAGCAGTGAATAAGATGGGCCAGTTGTTCAAAAGTTGTATAGTGCTATCTATCAGATAGTAAATTTTTACAACATTGATCAGATTGGACAAAAAATGCCAAAAGTTCCACTCTGCTCAAGTTTAAGCCAAATGGGCTTCATGTACACCCCCCCCCCCCTTCCCCCAATGATTTTACCAGTTAAAGGCAGTTCCTTGGAACTTGATAGCATAAGCACTTACCAGAATTCACCATCATCCTCAAAGGTAAGTTCCATATCTTTCTTCTCTCGATCAGACAAGAGAGTCCATTCCGACGATCTAAAAATACATAATGCCCCAGTTACAATGCTGAACATTTGAAAACATTTCCAAATCTAAGCCATTTAGTTGCTTACTTATCTCCCCAAGCACCATTCCACTCTCTTTCATTCCCCCAGGGGTTTCGAACTCTTACAAGCTCCACTTCCATATGACCAGATCTTGTCCTTGCATTCACCTGAATTTAAGATGAACAAATCTTGCAACGAAGTTAAGTCTTGCATGATTAAGATAAATAAGTAGGATGAGCTAGAAAATCTATGGCGTGAAAAAATGTTAGCTTTGAACCAGTAAAAGAGCATAAACTGTTTGTTCCATGTACTCATTTATCAACAAGCACTACACAAACAAATAATATGCTATCAATGACAGTTAAAGTGTTCCTCACCTTTCTCGCACCAGTTACAGTGTATGCATGACCCATGATCAACCCATTGTCAATTCTTGCTTCAATCTCATTTGGTTTTGCCTGGAAACATATATAGCAGTGTAAATGTGAATTAAACTCTTGTTCTTTGTGCTCTAAGTGGTGCATCATGGAAAACTGGCACACCGCTGTTCCAAATGCACCCTCTTAAGAATGGAAACCCCATTTTGAGAAAATCTCAAAAGTAGGCAATTTCGTTGTTTAATTCCTCAAAGTAGGCCAGCAGCTATGTCTAAACTAGGTTCTTAAATGAGATTTGATTAACTTTAAACATTAGATTAGGCTAAAAATCAAAAAGTAGGTCACCATTGACTAATCACATGCACAAAAAACCACATTTGGAACCCTGAAGTATCAACTATTACCCTATGCTATGATTTCGATGAAGCAAAGTACTTTTATATAGAAGTCACTATTTCGCTTAGGTCAAGTTATTCTGGACAAAAATTCTCCCCAAATCAAAACTGTTGTGAATAAAGTCAATGCAATTGATGAGACATACAGATTCTTCAAAATGGAATTATTGGCTGGAGAAAACAACATGGAAACTACAGTGAAAGAACATGGTTGCATTTTCTCTTTCGATTTTTCAAACGTTTATTGGAACTCTCGACTACAGAGTGAGCACAAACGGCTCGTTGAAATTTTCAAGAAGGATGATATTATTTGTGATTTTTTTGCGGGCGTTGGACCATTTGCAATCCCTGCCGGCAAAAAAGGGTGCCTCGTTTACGCTAACGATCTTAACCCAGAGTCGTACTCGTCGCTCGTTAAGAACTGCAAGCTGAACCATGTTGAAGACAATGTGCATTGCTTTAATATGGATGCCCGAGAATTTCCTAAATATTTGTTGAAGACAAGGAAATTGTTGTCACAGAAGAGCAAAATATTTGATCATGTGATAATGAATCTTCCAGCTACTGCAGTCAAATTTCTGGATATTTTTAAAGGAGTTTTTAATGAAGTAGAAAATATTGATTGTTTTAAACTTCCAAGAGTTCATTGCTATTGCTTTTCAAAAGCTGAGGATCCTGCATTAGGTGCAAAGAATGAGATTTTATCAGGGTTAGTTGGTCATGGTCGATGATCCGTATCATGCAAAAACTTATATAAATCCAAATAAAAACACCGAACAAACACTTTGGTCAAGCCTTTGAAGCACATCCTACAAAACGTGTCTTCAACAATTTCACTATTTTGACCCAGTTTCTAATTTTGAATACAACCATAATGCATTTTAATAGCTGTTCAGTCATATTAAGAACAGCTCCATGGAAACTGTTTTTGTAAGTGAATGTCTTAAGCTGGTTTTCCACTACGCGAAGTTGTTCGAGCGAAAAATAAATTTTAGCAACATGACTAGCTTGCTTTCGACTTTTTCGTGGGGAATTATTTTGCTAGTCAATCACGTCGCTAGATTTATTTTTCTCTCGAAAATTCCACCTAGTGGAAAACAGGCCTTAATAGGTGAACTAACTTTTGCTATTCTCTTCCATCACGTTAGGCTTGGTGTGTCAAAATTAGAGAACTGTGTGGTTCATAATGTGAGGAATGTTGCTCCAAGGAAGACGATGATGTGTGTCTCATTTGATTTACCACATGAAGTGGCATTTGCTGCACAGGATAGTGGAGTGAGCTCAAAGAAGAGAGGTCAGAGAGAAGGAGGTAGGTCTTGTCCATAGTTTTGAGGAAAAATAGCAAGAAAATATCGCACGGTTGTTTGCAACTCTGCTTTGGCAGAATGAATGTAACTTAGCAAAGAGTCAATATTCATTGCCCAAACTTTTGGTTCTTTAGATTACTGTCTGCATGTCTGCATAGTAATATGAATGCTTTGCACGAATACTTTGCTTACGGACCGAAAGCTTTGCATAAATAAATTTACGTAGTGTTTCCACAACACCCTACATTAGCTAATATGAATGTAACTTAGCAAGAAGCTACAAGTCATCATTCAACTTTTCAACACTTCAGTCTCATATCTTCATTGTGCAAAGAATGAAATTTGGCAAGAAATTGCTATTGACGAGCGAAAGTTTTGACACTCCAGTCTAGTGTCTTTTTTTGCAAAGGAAAGCAAATTAGCAAGAAGTTACTGCTCAAGACCTAGTATTTCCACAGTTTTACACTATTCAATCTATTGTGTGTTGATAGTAGCTAAAATGAATGTAATTTCACAAGCCCAAGTCGTGAATTTTCATTGTGTTTTCTTCATTGCATGTTGTTCAGGAAGATGCTAGTCTATAGTGCATCTTCGTTTTCCTTGGGAAATAGCGTGACTTATGCCACAAAAAGTGATTATCATTAATTGAGCTGATGCTTGTTTTGGAGCGCGGGTGTTTACTACGGACGCTTCGTTGACGTGTTAACATTTACAGTCAGAATATGAACATGGTACCTGCTAAATACAAGTTAATGGATACGACTCCTCTATACGCAGTACTTTAGGGAACATGCAATATGGGCATTTTCCATCAGACCATCACGGTCGCTTTGCCCGCGCAGATGAAGCGCACAATGGAAGCAGACGTTTTAAAACATACGCTGCTTGTTAATTTTGTCCGGTCGCGCGGGTCTAAAATATCCGCGCGGGCAAAGCGGTTGAGAAAATGCCTGGTCACAGTTCGGATGACGTGCTTTAAGGTGTTGAGAAACGCGTTCCATTTTAAGCGCTTGTCATGAGTTAGAATTATTTATAATATAAAGTGTGCTTTGTTCACTTGTTTTGTACTTTTTACGGTTAAATATTAATCTAGCCTTCGAACAAAAATGTTAGTAAACTGTGACATTTTGATGTAACATTGTTAGCTAACTATATGCTTCTAAATTGCATTGCAGTCTGTGCATTAGAGCGCGGCTATAGATTTGACTACGAGTATGACTGTGACTACAAGATATTGGAGAGTTTTGAAGCACTAACATATCTCGCGAAGAAGAGTTGAACAAAGAGGCTTACAAAATTTCGAATAAAATTTTGCAAGAAGTCAAATTTGGTAAAAATCGATTACATGCGCATTTTATCGAACTTCGCGTTCCAGTTTTCTTAAGACCATCCGGCATCATTTTCTCAACCTTCTCCGTGGTTTTCGGTCGCTACCTTTTTACAATGAAAAGAGCTAAAAAGATACTTTCGGTATAAACTAGCTTTGTGAAAAGATATTGGCCCGTGTGTAAATCTTCTTACCCGAGCCTTATGTTTGCTGCTTGTATATATATCGCCCGCGTTTTTGACACAATGTTGACTGCATTAGAACAATATCCGCGCGTAAGTACACGCCGAACATAACTAGAGTAGATTACTGAAAACGTAAACTATTTTGTGTATGTTTCCAATAACAAATAAAATTTATTGTAAAATATTATTTGATGCATATACACACATTGTTTGTTTGTAGTGTCAAAGCTAAAGCTCTCTAATATCGTGTAGTTACATTTGCCCTCCTAGTAAAAACTGAAGCTCTCTTATATGTTGTTGTAACAGGCATTCGCAGTCGAATCTAATGCTCTCCAGCATATTATAGTCACATGCAGTCGTTCGTCCAGTCTTGGTCAAATCTAAAGCTCTCTAATATCGTGTAGTCACAGTTGCCCTCCTAGTAAAAGCTGCAGCTCTCTTATATGTTGTTGTAACAGGCATTTGCAGTCGAATCTAATGCTCTCAGGATTGCATATTATAGTCACATGAGGTCGTTCGTCCATTCGTGGTCAAGTCTAAAGCTGTCTAATATCTTGTAGTCACAATCGTAACTCGTAGTCAAATCTATAGCTCTCTTATCCCTTGCAGACGCAGTTTTTTAATAAATATGTCTTCGACAAGGATATTTCTCATAGTGATTATGCTTTCTTTTTTCACATTCATTAGAGAACGAATCTTCAAAACGCACACGGACCATCTAACATTCTAAGGTAGGGTACACCAGCAATAGCTAGAGGGACAAAGGGGAACGCACGCGGGTGAATTTCTGCTGCGAATTATATTAGTTTCGGGGAAAAAATCAAACTGTCACGCGACTCGTGAGCGCGTTTCATCTGCTCATTGAGTGCAAAGGGAATAGCGAAAAATCCATTCGAATCGAAAGTTTTCTTATATGTTACCACACTGACATTAGGACCAGTAAATTTTCACCTTTTGGCGATAATTATTTTTTTACGATGTATTGCATTGACAACAGATTTTTAATTGTGCCTGTAATGTACCGTCTCTGGTGAATAAGCCCTTTAAAGATAACGAAAACTAGTATTATAATAAGTTCTCGGGCATAGGGGTACAGTAGCCAGTTGGTAAATCGTAACTAAAGCCGGACGCGCTCAGTGCAGTTTACCCACTCCAACAATGGCGGTGTAAAACTCGGACAAAATGGCGGATCGAAACAATCTAGTCCTATCCGAGTGCTATCAACTAAGACAAATTGCCAACAATGCACCAGTCCGATTCTAGACTAAATGTCTATCGAGGCAAAAAGAAGTAAATTTATCTTCGCAGCTGGAAAGAAGGTGTTAGATGTAGTAAAATTGCAAAGTCTGGTCGCGAAAGGTTGTAAAATGCGGGGGAGAGATAGCCGGGCGAAGTTCGCAAATTTTGTATATTTTTCCTTTATGTGGGGATATTCTAGCCGGATTTCAATAGCATATCGTTCCCACACTTTTGGTTGGAGGTTAGCTCTGCTTGGCACAAGGACCTGATAACCTCGGGATCTTTTGATTCTTTCCACAAACTTAGAATACTTTTCAACAGTTTATTTCACACCTAATTTCACATCGGCAGTTGTAGACTGACCTAAATCAAATTATACATACTATAGATAACTATTGATAACTATTACTTTTAGAGGGTTTTTTTGTCCTTTATCTACGGACAGTTTTCGACTATACAAATAAGATATTGCACAAGACGGTTTACACAGAGGCATATAGTCATGAAGTATTGGGCAAACCATGAATCTTACATAAAATGATATACTAAAATTATTAAGTGAATCTACTATATGACAAAGGCTGCATGTGTTATTTCGTATAACAACATTTTACCAGATTTAAATATACACTGTTTTCGTCATTAGCTTATACATCCTTTTTACATTTTACGTCGTATCTACAATTGTTTACAGTCTCTCTTAAATATAGTATTAAATATAGTTTTTCTTCCCTTCTTATTACATTGGTCGCTAGCCCATATGTACACTTTGACATTCATTAGAGAATAAGCTTATGTAACACAGTATTGTTTGCAACGACGAGACATTCTGTGATAATTACGCCGAAGAAACGATTGTTTCTTTAAATCAATTTTTTCCACCTATAGCTATAGTTAAAAATCTCTCGACGCAACGTATCGAATTATCACCGATTCGCGCCCAGATTCGTTGCGCTAAAAATCTCCGTTGCAAGTGTAACCGGTTAACACTAGACTAAGTCAATATTGTAGTATTTGCATTGGACAATCGACGTAATGTTAAGTGTATCTACCTCGTACTAGTGTAGGCGAATAAAACAGAGGCTTTGTAAGTTCCTGCGAATTTGTAGGGACAGCAGTTGGGCTTAATCTCGGGCTCTTCCATGGCACTCTGAGGTCGCGTGTAATCGCCTGGCAGCTTTGCGCTCTATCTCTTGCCATATTACTCATATGATCTTCACAACTGCATCGTTTCGTATAAGTTGATGGACTTTCTTCGACACAAGGTGATGTCGAGGGTTGGAGTTTAAGGCAGCCATGACCAGTCGACGAGGGATTGCTAGAAGCATACTCGTGGTTTAATTCCTCGAGGTTCTGGTAACCGTAATGTTGAGCGAGGCTTTGTTCTGACGCATAGCGAGTCAAGTAAGGGCGGTTGTCTTGTAAAGTACGGTAATACGGGTCCCATGTATTATAGCACTGTGCATAAGGCCAATAATTGTTGCCAGAAGCGTAGTACCAACTCGGAATGGCCATCCCGAACCCGCCAGGTCGTTTTAAAGCGAAACGATTTTTCAACGCGGGGTTTGTTCGACGTTTAAGTTTTCCCGTTGTATTTCCGATTACTATATCGTGGCTACTAGGATCCAACATCCAGTAGTTGCCTTTGCCGGGGTCGTCATAGTGCCGAGGCACTTTTACGAAGCATTTGTTTAAGGATAGGTTGTGTCTGATGGAGTTCTGCCAGCCCTGCCTGTTGTTTTGGTAGTAGGGGAAGTTCTGTAAACAATAACAAATGAGTGTTTTTAACTAAGTCTCTAGCCGCACGCCTACTCATGCGTATGACAAACAAATATTCTTTAAGTATTTTTTTAACGAGTCTATACTTGCTCGTGTTCACGACGAACAAGTTTTCCTTGACAAGCCTCTTTGCGACTTCGGGCGCTCGCTCATCATGTATATATAGGACGAACAACAGCTTTTCTTTCACAAGTTTTTAAAATTATTCACGTCCTTATGAGTGCGACGAAGAAATTGTTGTGGAGAAGTTTCTTAACGAGTTCACTTGCTCGTGTGTACGACGAATAAGCTTCCTTGACAAGTTTCTCAATGAGTTCTCTTCCTCGAGCGTGGAACGAACACGTTTTCCTTGACAAGTTTCTACACGAGTTCACTTGCTCGTGTCTACAACGAATAGCTAAACGTTCCTCGACGCGTTGTTAACCCAGTTCGCTTGTTTGTGCATGGGATGAACAAGTTTTCTTTTACAAATTTTTAACGAGTTTACTTTCATGTGTTTTCGACGAAAACGTTTTTCCAATGTTCTGCATGCGTTGGGTTATATTATTAAGGATTACTAATATATATATATACCTGCTTGTATCAATATTTAAAGCGAAAAGCTATTCTGTAGTCGAGTTTTGGTTTATAGCTTGTCATTTACTCATTGAAAAACAACTCGAGTTTGTAATTATGTCAAAGTACGTGTCTGTACTTTGTCACTCGAGTTTCTTTTTGTTGTTTATATAAAACAACTTCACGCAAGTTAAATTGAACATGCACGCGCGTCAAATATTATAATATACATTGTTGTTTTACTTGCGCTGTATATTTGTACATCAACAATCCTCTCAG
Source organism: Phenganax marumi (assembly GCA_025400095.1). NCBI lineage: Eukaryota > Metazoa > Cnidaria > Anthozoa > Malacalcyonacea > Clavulariidae > Phenganax > Phenganax marumi. Next base: position 18,550 of record JAODVM010417165.1, read on the forward strand.
TCAATTGCAGGCACTTTTAAACACTTAAGTTGAGATATGAGAAGCGAATTGTAAACAACGTTAAGTATAAGAGTGATTTCCCCAAACTACAAAGATCTTTTCAAAAACCTGTATGTTGCACCGTCAGCTTAACAGTACAAGTCTAATAAGGTTAAACAATTTCAACGTGGGTTCATTACGCCTTTTCAAGCGTTTGGTAAAATAGTTCTTTACAATACACTAAAATATCGTTCGTACCCGTGCATGGATATATCAAATAAAATGGCGCCGAAGCTGAACGCAAATCATAGAAAAGAACTGTACAGTTTTAAAACGGTTTAGTATAACAAGTAGTATTAATAGATACGTATGCTTATGGAACTTGTTATAAGTAGATGAACTTGACATACCTTCACTATAAACTCATAGATGCCACTCAAAGTTAACCTCTTTTGCGGGGAGTTTCTTATTGCCATCATTATTAAAGCATTGTACGAAAAAGGTGGTTTATCGTGGCGCTCATCTTTCGACTCGTTTTGTTCATCGCTTTCTTTGGATTCGGTTGCTTTTTCGGGTGAAATTTCTTCGCTTTTTGTTCGGCTTTCATCTTTGAATCGCTCATCTTCAACGTCAATACTTAGCATTTTACGAATGCTGAAGTTTTCGTTGAATACCGAAGGAGATTTTCGAGTTTCTACGTTTGGCTGCATATCGCGCGCGGGAGGACAAGGTGAACAGCAAGTGGACTAACAACTTTGTTTAACAGGTGATCAATGTATCAAGTATATACATATGTCAGCTGGTGACCTGTGCTCAAACGTCCGTTTTAACTAGAAACCCCACTGATTATGGAAAACTAGTGTTTTTCTCGCTGGCTTACACAGTCACGGAGCGGTAAACACCGGCTGGTAAAAGTTTCGTTGCATGCAATGACAAAAAAGTTGTAAGGGTTCTTTTCGGCATGTGCTTGCCACCGGTTTTCCCCATTTCCACGCCTCTAATGTCGTTAGCTCGTAGCTCTCAATCCGATTGGACTAGCGTTCGTACTCCAAAGGTCATTGGTGGCCGCAAAATTGGGCCTAATAGGAAAATACCCCGATAAACATGTACAAAGATTTGAGACTTCGATTGGACAAAAGCCATCTTGCTTTCAACACACTAATATAGCTTTCGATTGCCCACAAATTGCCTTGTCGGTTCATCGTCTAGTGTCAAATGTTGATACGCCACTGGCAGGCATACTTTTGATATAAAATAGCTCGATTGTGACCAGTTTTGTGAGCTGTTGCAGCCCTTTGGTATTCTAGACGGCCAGATTTTACTATGACAAGTTTTTTGTTACAAGTTTTCTATGACAAGTCAAATTGGTCTGATGCTTGATTGAAGAATATGCCATGTAAGAGCTAGCAAACGAACATCAGACCGCTGAACATCGGTGTGCAGTCTCGGAAGAACTTCACGTCAAGTTCTCCTTGTCAACTTGTACAGAGTAACAAATTTGTACTGTGTTGAGTTTTTCTATGACAAATGCAATTTTTGATTAGTTAGGTTCGGCTAGGGTTGAAACGAGCGCAACTGTCATACCAAAACTTGGCAACTGTACGTACACCGATGGGAAAATTGTCACGGAACATTTTGCTCGTCAGGAAAAGGCTTCAGTCCCGTGTGCAAAGAGGTGTGAAAAACCTGCTTAGTGCATGTTCCGGTTTGCACGAATTGCTCCCACTTTAGCATATGGTCTTTGCGTTGTGAAAAGAGGATAAAGGTTTATTTGTCTGGGTTTGTCTGGGTAGGATTAAGTTTATATCTACTTAGACTTACTTGTATGATGCACCTCCCATTTTTAGTACTTTAGATATTTTGCACAATAGCTCAGCGAGCGTCCTTCATTGCTGAGAGCATATTATGATATCATTAAAACAGTATTATGATGGTAAACGACAGTCGTCCCCATCTGCTTTATGGAAGTGGGGATTAATAGCGAAAAGATTAATCTTTGCGAAGAAAAGGCCGCGAAATCATGATATTGGGTTCGCTTAGGGGTAAGAATGATCAGTGGCACGTTGTGTAAACATGAGAAAGCACACTGAGAAGATTTTAATTAACTTCTATATGTGCTCGTGTGCAATTTGCATGCACAGATTGTTGTTGTTCATCTTGGAGAATGTTGTAAAACACTGTGTTTCCTTCACTAGCAGTGCTTCCGCATTAAAATTCATTTGTTTCTGGAACATTTCTACCCCAAAGACTCTTTGTCCTTCTGCTAATATGCTAGTTTGACTACTTTCCACGTCTTTGACTATTTCATTGAAATTGCGTTGTTCCTTGAGAAAATAACAGTTCTTTGGCAAAAAAAGTCAGTTTCAATCTAGCAAATGTGGTCAAAAAGACAGTGTTTGTGTGCGTTGGTTTTCATGAAACTATAGACGTCAAGCAAGACGATGCCCCATTATAGTAGTAACTTAACGGACAACTTGAGAAGTTGATAGGCATGGGCCGGTTGTTCGTACGCCGTTTAGCTTAAACGGTGGATAAGTCAGAACTCAAAAACGCTTTCAAAAATTTTCTAAAACTTTTAAATCAAATCTTATGTGATTAAAATATAGGTAAATACATAATAATAGTACTCAGTAAAAAAAGTTTCAATTTTGTTGTTCAAGGGAATACGTAAAGATATGATTTCTATTTTGAACTTATCCACCGTTTAAGCTAAACGCGCTTCGAACAACGGGCCCCTGGTGCGCTCATTGTGGATCTAAATTTGTCGAAAATATGATGCTAAGTTCTCCTTGTGACATCTAACAGTTAAAAGAAAAAGTTTGGGAGCCTTGAACTGTTAATTAGCTTGCAGTTAGATGAAGCCAGGTCCTGAAATATAGCGTGTTGTTTGTGTTTCATTTGCATCCGATTCGGTGCCGCTTAATTCCTTACCAATGAGGAAGAAAGACTCTTGAAAAATGAACGATAAAAAGAATTTTATCAAGGACAAACTGGTATCTGCGCCAAATTAAATGTCATACGCCAGATATGGCCACCAAGAGTTTTAAATATATAGTGTTGCCCCAGTAAAACAAAAGAGTCATTATACCGCTTCATTAAGTTATCCTTTACTTGATGTATCAATGTTTTGACACAAAAGCAGGCGTCTGGAGCTTTCAGTGTATGCTAAGCATGCGCTTTGTTTTAACATCAATTCTGGAGGCGGTTGCCATCATTTTCGGGCAATTAACTTCTGCAGTGAAAATGTTAACCGTCTACAGTGCAAAACAGGTGCTAAAAATGCGGCGGTAGATGCTCTGATGCAAATTTTTCGCCACAAATTGGCTTACATTTGCGCATTTCACATGCTTTACAAATAGAATATACAATATTATAATATGATTGCCGTATAGTTTGCATTTTAGCGGCTGTTCTTTCTCTGTACAGTGTTAACTACGGTCTTTTCATGCAAATCATTTGAACCAAATTAGCTAGCTTGCATTTCCTTGTTTTATGCTGCACTGTCCTATAATGGCTATACTTTGCATTTTAATGGTACTTGTTATATGAGAAGTTTTTATAATTCGAATGAGCGTACTTGTGTATTGACAAAGTCCTTGCATTTGTGGCAGTTTGTAGGAAGTTTCCCTTGACATGTAAAATCATATGATGTTGTACGATATACAATTTTTTGCCTATTGCATGGGTAAAGCAGTAGCCATTTTTTGGCATACGATAAGTTGGTCTTGTTAAGGGCCCAAGGCTGTCAATGACCAATTAGTAATACTGCTAATAATTTCCGGCCAAGACTAATAGTTTGTTTAATGTTGCTATATAGCGCAAGGCCGTTAGCTAGCTATCTCTTTACCTGTATTATTAGTTTACGATAACTTTATTATTATTGCAAGAAAAGTTTCTAATTTATTAGATTCAAAGCTGTTTGCTTGGAAGCGTGCATGCAATATCTTTGTATATATTTTATATGATGTATATGTATATGTAAGCCTGACTGATAATATTGCCAGTTAGTATACAGACATATATCTACATATATAACAACCATTTTTTTCTGCTAAATTGTGTTCAGTCTGCAAAACACAGCGATATGGCACATATACAAGTCATTAGCAGCTAATCAGACGGAGTCATGCCGAAATATAGACGAACTTTTTTTTCATAGCTAAGTGTGAATAAGTCTATGAGTTGAGATAATTTCTTATCGTAATAAGTGAATTTCTTTTTTTAATTTTCACTTTCTTAACATGAAGCAGAAAATGTTCTTCCCATCAACTCTCTTCAAAACAATTCTTCAATTTTCTTTATCATGGAAATGCATGGACTTCAGTCTAAGCGTAACTACTCTCTAATTTCTTTTATATCGTGCAAACTTTTTGAAATGTCCTGCGAAGTTTCGTTTTAAAATGAATGTCCAATTTGTTTTCAAACTTTCTCTGTGTATCTTGACACGTTTTCGAAGCATTTTAAAAACATTCGTTTACGGCAGTTGGGATACCTGTTGTTGCTATTTTTTTGGTACTTTAAAGCAACGGCTTTTAGCTGTCAATAAAGATATAGTGACTGTCATATAGGAATTAAAATGCTGTTATTCATGATGAACACCTGTAATATATTGAAATGTCGATCCTTTTCAAACTTTTCGACAGAGTTAAAAGAAGTTGCAAAATATTTGCCTAATATTTCGACGCGATGAATCGGTATGGTTTGCTTTTATAAAAGCTTATTTGTGGTTGTAATGTTTAAATTACTTCTGATAGACAAAGAAAAGATATTAGGCGTGAGAGAACGTAAAGTCGTTGTTGGAGGGTGCGGTTTAAATAATCATGTATATATTTTTCCTTCTCTTGTTCATAAAATGAATGTAGAAGTGCAAGAACTTACGATTCACTATCTAAAGTTTCAAAATTATACACTCCTGCATTTTTTCCTGATAAATTGAATTGCTACTTGAAGCCAAAGTTTCGGCACTCCAGCCTAGTGTTTTTGTTTAACAAAATTAATGAGTAGAGCTAATTAACAAGAAATTTCAATTAAGAATCCAATGTTTCACTCATAAACCGGCAGTAAAACTAGTGATAATGTACAATTCACGACCTTATGTCTCGACACTGTATTTTATTGTCGTCTTTGCCCGACAATTTCGCTCTGTACGCCAGATCATTTAACATTATCGTTAAGCGCTGGACTCATTTTCTTGTTCAAGAAGAGACCTTATAGAAAATTGGCTTGTAGAATTCGTATATGCCACAAACCGCAACATTGTTTTATTCAGGAAACAGGTTAATATTTTATAGATTCTTTACGTAGACACGCGGTTGGGGCTAGTCACGAGTGTAAAATATCAAGCAGGGACACGCAATTTGTATTGTTAAGTGTCATATAGGACCTTGGATAATACTGTTGTAACGTAACATCAACATCGATATAATTAGATCATATACGAATTTGTTCAAATGAGCATGTTTGTTACTGTATGCTTTGTGTACACTTTGCAAACGGACAGATGAAAACAGACTTTCATAAATTTCAAAGAGGAAATTTACTTTATCCATTAGAAATATTCTGCTGAACATTTCATGACTCTAACTTTCCACTTCACGAAACATTTATACCAGTAAATGCAAGTGAAAAAACCAATTATCCCCATCACTCGAAGAAAGTTACAAAACAGTAACGTTCTTTGTCCAACAACTTGACGTTTCATTTCTACTTGGCCTTTCAAGATATGGCTATCACTCGGCGAAACTTCCAAAAACATTCGTCCACCAGAGTGTGTTCCAAAAAGGTAGCATTTAGACTATTACGAACTATTCTAACGAAATTTCAGTACTGCACACTCCAGAGCAGATGTCGTCATTCTGTGGCATGATCTGTGAATTGTTATGTTTTTATGCACCGCATAATGACAACATACAGGGTGTCTCCAAAAATATTTGGTCAATCTATATTTCTTTTTTTGTTAATTTTTTCTGCAAAGGCATTTTGGAATTCTCGACTGTATATTTTACCTGTATTTCGCTTTTTCCACACATCTAATTCCAAGTTGAACCTTGAAACTTTAAATCTCAATACTGCACACTTTGTGTTCAATACTGCTCACTTTTTCTTCAATACTGCACACTAAAATAGTCCCTGCCTTTATACCAAATGCAACCTGAAAAAGCTTGCATCACAGTATACTTGGAAAGAACGCACTACCAAGTCTATCATTTTCCATACTAGTTTAAAAAGCATTAATTAAGCCTATAGTATCCCAACGTATTTTCGTACGAAAGTCAAGTCAAAAAACTCATGTTAAACAAACATAGTTACGTTAGGGTCAAACAACAGCAATTTGTTGGGAAATTTCAGTAGTGGTGGTCGGCCATTACGGACAATAGCCAACAGTAAGCAGCCATAGCGGGGGTACTCGGAGCCGAAGTGAGACTGTAATTAGCTCCATTCTTCACACCATGAGTAAGCTTCAAACATGATTGGATTGATGGACCAACAGCACTGCTAACACAATACAAACATGAGGGGTTTGCGAATTAGTGGGAGGAGCTGGCGTGCTGTTTTATTGTGTTGCATTGCAACACAAATACCAACATGTTATAGATGATCAAAACGAAAAACAATCTCCCGGGTAGCGGGCATGTTGAAGTCAGGAAGGGCGAGAGGCTCGTCCTACAGAGTGCCCTCAAAATAGTGTTGAAATTTATATTGGTATTCAATTCATATAACACGACATGTCGAATTCAAACGATTGGAAATTTTCGTTCATATTTCAACAGTACATAGCCTGCGTGGCAGACGGTTTTCCATGCTTTCTTCTTTTTTCGTCTGCGCAAAAGATGTCAAACTTCGAAAGGCTGAACTCTAAATTGAATCACGAAGGAAGGGTTGACTGCTTTGCGACACGCTGTATTGACATTTTTTTCCAGATAATTCATAGTTTAGCATCATGCTGTATGTCACAACAAATATACAGAGGTCTGTAATAAACAAAAACGTTCAGAGGTCTCCCTTGGACTTTAAATTGTCCCACAGTGATTTAATAAAACTACAGGGAGCGTTATAGATAACAGTTTGCTTTTTACAGGTTGGCTTTCTCGCGTAAAAAGTTAAGTTGGTTGTTTCAAAACTGTTTCGATCAAGGAAGATATCATAGAAACCATTGATGTAATGACTTTGTGCTACTAACATTTTTATCACTTTGACTTTTTATTAAATGTTTCTACATTGGGTCTGAGCTGTTGCCACGATTCGTTTGTTGCGACAATCAGCATGGCCACGAACGTGCATGCGACAGCTTGGAAACAAACAATATTTTGGCCTCCTCAAAGTAGCGACGGGAGGACGGATAAATTTATGCTTCGTGTGAAAACAATTTTGATTTTAATTTCTTTGCAATCATATATGCGAGCGTCCGCCCGTGTGTTTTGGCGGGTCGCTGATCACTTGTCGTAAAATTTACTTTGGTATATTTACAAAAGTGTTTATCCTAATTTAAAGTATACGATACCCCACTATACGACTTATTCTTCCACCCATTTACTGTAGTACAGGCCGCTAATTACTTATCATAAATTTAGTTTATTATATTCTACCTCAACAAGTATTTATGTACAACGATAACACAAAGAGTGAAAGTGTGCGCTATATCGCTGACTTGCATTTTACCCCAGGAGAAAGGTTGTTAAAGATAATGTAGCTTTTCTTAAAGTCAATTATGCTGATTTCAAATAATTCGCAGCATTTTCAATGTGAGTTATCAATATATTCATCTGTTCTCCAATTTCGTTTTTGTTTTGGGGCTCTTTCATGAGCGCGTTGAATAATCCTGGAAATTGGACAGTTTTGTACGAGTTTCGGTAGTCCAATCCAAATATAACGTGTCTATGGGAAAAATAGAATGTAGATACACGCAAGTTCCAAAGGTTACGACTCAACAGCAACGAGTTATATTATAAAACATTGTCTTCGTTCTGGTTCAGTACAATGAATGTAACTTAGCAAAGAAAGTTACATTTGACGACCCAACATTTGACACTCCATTCTAGTGTATTCATACTTTTAACATCATTTCGGTCCAACCATACCTAACTTGTTGATTTCCCTGTGTTTGACTTATGAAACCCTTTTCCAACATCATCGTTTTGTCGTTGAGCGCGCGAACTTTCAAAATTCTGCAGAATCAAAACACTCTCATTGAATTTGCTTCGTAAGGACATGTTTTGTTGTGTTAGCAAAACGGTAGGCAAGTTTTTAGCAAAATTGTGCGTACTCGTTTTCGTGAACACTTCCTTTATCCTGCTCCAACCTAGCGGCTGCTCTTGTAAACTTCTTGATCGCCTCTTCTAAATACCCTTAAAAATGAAATTACATCTGTGACGCTATGCTTAAATGTTATCTAAGCTTCTCCGAGTGACTGCTACACCATTACAAACAAAGTAGTGATGTAAGTTCATGCTGTTGTTGTGGGACTTACTCAGGTGAATGAATGTTAGTCTTTCCGAGCAATAGAAATTCAGCATCTTGTCGTTGTGGGGCGTTCTTGAGTAAATGAATGTTTTGTAGGTCTCTATGAGTGATAGCCTCTTCTTTACAAGCAAAGTAATAAAGTAAGGTCATGTTGTTGTTGGACGTATTCGTATGGCTGAATGTTTTTGGAAGTCTTTCCGAGTGATACCCATATTATTCGAGAACAACTGTCAACTCGTAAGTTTGATATCCCGTGTGTTTAAATATACCTAGTGTGGTATTGAACTTGTTCAAAACTTCAGCAAAATTTTGAGCCAGATGGTTAACACCAAAGCTTAGCTTATTGGCGTACTTGCTAGTGTTCATTGGTAGGAGAACGTTGTCTGCAACGGCTAGCGTCGAGTGAATCATTACTTGTGCTATAGTGCGATGGACGTGAAATTCGGAGTCAATGAAGGTTTTCACATAGTGAAATGTATCGTGTAGCGAGTGATAGACTGGATACCCAAAATCGTCCTAAAAACATGAAATATATTAGGGATTCTCTATATCAAGGTCAGGGATTGCACATAAAATTTGTTTACTTTGCCAGCAATGTATCGGATTTCTGCACTGGGTATGCCAAGCTGTTGATTGAATGCCACAAAGTCGCTTCCAGTTGCGATATTATCCACTCTTTAAGAAGCACACATTTTATCATTGATAAAAATAATATTCGTATTCATTGATTAATTTCATCGATGCGTCCTCCCGTCTTTGTAATTACGTTAAAACCCTGGGCAAACTAGGAAACATTGTTGCGGAAACGTTGTTTCCTGCCAATGTTTCGCCGTGTTCCCCAAGGTGGGCAAACACTGGGAAACAATGTTTCCGCAACAAATATCGCACTTGGGAAACACAAAAATGTTTCTGAATTTGATATGAAACATATTTGCTTCCCGGGAAGCAAATTTTGTTTCCGCAACAATGTTTCCACAGGTGGGCAAGCAGGGAAACATTTGAGAAAACATCGCGAATCACAAATGTTTCCGCAACAATGTTTCCTAGTTTGCCCAGGGCTTATGCAGTTTCATGTATATAGTATATGTCTTTTACCTTGGAGTGTAATCTCTAGATGGGAGACTCCTCAACCATTGATCAAACACTGTTTCTTGCTTATTCACCGGGCTTTTTACCTACATAGCATTTCACATTTTTTCACAAACGAGTTGAGTTTGGAATGAGTGCTCGCATCATCTGTTACAAGTGTTGTTCATATTTTTGGATTCTGTTACCTACTTTAACCAATCCTAGCTCGTACGTACCATATCGTTAAGATACACAGAAGTACGTCACCTTTTTTGTTGCCTCATAAAGAACATCGTACAACATAGGGCTTGATTTGGCAAACATCGAATAGTTGCCTGCAAAGTAAAATTCGTGAAAATCTAGGCACTCTTTAAGTTGAATATAATCATATAGCGACGAAGGAGAGTTTGCGGCAAAGTTTGAGAGTCCATATTTTTAGATGCTATTTATTGAAATGTTGCTGGCAGGTTGACATGAAGGATTCAATTTGCTTTATTCATTTCTACGCTTCTATCGTTGTTTTTGCATTGCGCTTCGACTGGTTCAAATGCACATCTTACCTCGAACTGGGGAGTCTATGTTTAAATAAGCGACGGCTTCTTCGCGTAAACTTTGCGAGAATTCCTGAAATCGTATCGATACGACACGTGCAGTGTGGGTATTGTTGACTTTGACGTGAGGTAAAATTAAAGGATCGGACTTGTAAGACTTTTCCCACCTCGACATATTCCGTTGATCCAATCATGCCATATTCTTCACCTCCCCAACTTACAATCATAATTGTTCGACGAGGTCGCCAACCGTCCTTCATCGCTTGTCCCAGTACCCTGGCAATCTCCATTAGACACGCTGTACCACCACTAGGATCCACTCCACCAAACACCCATGCGTCACGATGATTTCCGATTATCACTCGACGATCTGGGAAATTTTTGAAACAAAGGAGTTTGATGATACAGTAATTAGTGGCTTACTAAAACATTTGCGGAGGCTGGCAGTCTTGCAGTGTCTTCAGGTACAATCATCTTTTTTCAAAATTTGTTTCCGGCTTGATCTCTTAGCTTATTTTGTTTCATAGAAACCTGGTTCTTGTTTTCCTTGGATTCTTCCCACAACGTTATAAATGTCTTCTCTTTTCTCTTCGTTGTAGACTTCCAAACGCACTTTCCTAGAAGTATCGACGCAGTCATTGAGCCCTGGGCAAACTAGGAAACATTGTTGCGGAAACATTTGTGATTCGCAATGCTTCCCGAAATGTTTCCCTGTTTGCCCACACATGGAAACATTGTTGTGGAAACGAAATTTGCTTCCCGGGAAACAAAAATGTTTCCTATCAAATTCAGAAACATTTTATGTTTCCCAAGTGCGATTTTTGTTGCGGAAACATTGTTTCCCAGTGTTTGCTCACCTCGGGAAACATGACGAAACACTGTTGCGGAAACAATGTTTCCTGCAACAATATTTCCTGGTTTGCTCGGGGTTTTATCAACTTTTACTGAACTCATAATATTTGCGCGTGAACTTTTAAATAAAGCGGGCAAGTCGTATTAGGAACCTCTTTCTGCGAGCAAGCTATGGATCTTATCTTAGAGGAACTTGTCGGACGTATCAAGTTGTCCTAATATAAATTCATTTAGACAGTAAAGTTGAGGAGAAATTTGGGATCGGCACTTGTCAGTTTCTTACCATTCTTTATAAGTCTCCTGAAATCCTGGTCCAATATGATAAGATATATTCAAACCTCCTTGCCAAGCGAAAGGTGTTGGGATCACTTTTCTTAGTTTACTGGAAATATTCAAGTTAGTTAGATTCTAGTTTTTCATTCAATATTTCCATAAAGCTTCGTTTCCATATGGTCGTAACTGTCGTAAAGATAGAGTCACGATCTTTCTTATCAGCCAAAATAGAACAGTTTCAAACGAGTTATTAGCAAAGCAAGTATTAGTAAACAATATGTATGTTTTCTATAAGATATACTGCTTAGAAGATGGAATATTCTAGCTGTTCAGGGATACCCTGACTCTTCGTTTACGACACTTACGACCATATGGAAACCAGGCTTAACCTGATTTTGACAGAAAGGACAATGCTTTGGTGCAATTGGTTCAACGGTGGAAACACATGTGGAAACACCCTCATTGTATTAGATTTGAACTTATACTTACCTGAGAAATTCCAAGGCGTCGCATGCTGATACGGGATAGACTGGAAGTTTTGGAAGACTTTGCTTATTTTTTGCAATTCTGTTAATGCCTTCTACATCAAGAAAAGGCGACAGTTTGAATTTATGTAACATCATGGATAGTTAATGAAAAGGCTATTGATTATTCACTGTGATATTAACATTTGGCAGCTCAACATTACCAGGCGGTTATAGCCGGCTAGTTCTTGGCTTTTTAACGGCTGTTCAGTTATTCTGTCTGAGTTGAAACGTGTTCAACTTAAGCACGGCATATCACAATCTAGATGCACGGATGGTTATAGTTTCATATTTCGTACGCGCACTTTACGAACTGGTGAAGTCAGTGGAAATGTATTCGGCTGCGAAACACGTGCATGTTACCAAAAACTTTACCTTTTGAGGGATATCCGGGAGTTTCAGGGTCACCATTCGCCACCCTAAATGCCCCTAGTTGTACACCAGTGCATGGTAGATATTTACTGTGGGGATACGTGTTAGGCCCAGGAGCAAAATCTGCCGGATCGTTGTAGACGATAACCCCTAATGCACCGTGGTCGTAAGCTAGCCTCACCTATAGAAATTTAAGCACACTATTATCAAGTTTTGTACTAATGGGAATCTTTGGGACAAACGGGAAATTGCGTGGAAACACTCGCCTAGCAGAGACTTTTTGACCCCGTTCACACGGTACCGGATTCGCATGGTCACGACATTAAATTGAGCAGTTTCGAGACCAGTTTATCTCGTAAATTTATGATAATGTTGCAGAACTTAATAACAACTAATCCTAGAAAAAGTTGTTCGAACGAAACAAGGCGCATAGTGGCTAAAGTCGATGGCGTGACTATGCGAATCCGGTACCGTGTCAACGGGGCCTTAGTTTCACCTTTACGGCAAACCGCTAACCTCAAACGGCACACTTCAAAATGCATTAGACGTTAGGTTTTACATCCAAAAGTCTTCTCAGTAAGTAGACATGGTTTAATTTGATGCACCAAGTTATTTATCTTCCAAAAGCTGCAACAGTTGTCTCGCAAATACGACTTGAAGTTTACCGTTTGCGGTCAGCGGTCTGCTGTGAACGCGAAGTCTCCAGCGACTCGCAATTTCTCGTTTCTCCCATTGGAATGATAATGAAAGAAGTATTGGATGAAGCTAGGCAAAGTGTCCAAACAGTTCAGACCTCGGTCGGTGTTATCTATCTCAGCTTCACTTTGGCCTAAAACATTGAACTCGGCTTCGTTTGAATTTTTCTATATAGATGTTCTGCTTAGCCTTTTTCAATAATTTTTCATAGTACGACTATAACATGAAGTTTTGTTGTTTTTTAGACAGGTAAGCAAAGATTGGAAAAAGAGCAGAGCAAGAAGGCCTGAAGATAAGTGTGAACAAGGAAGACTTCTATAAATTTCTTTTTCAATGAAATAACAACAAATGCTGCGCAAATAAAATACGCAAGTCTTGAACCCCGTACAGACGGACAAGTTTTCCTTTGAGAACCTTTTTGACGAGTTCACTTGCTCGTGTGTAGGACCAACAAGTTTTCCTTGAAGGCCGTATACTTGGCAAGTTACCTTGCTGAAAAGCTGACATGATCTAGCTTTTGAAAAAGGCTCATTGTCAAGATAAAACATGTCAGTTCTCGTTGTACACATGAGGAAATAAAACTTGTCGAACAAAAACTTGCTCTTGTATGTATATGCGGGGCTTTGTTCGCTTGTCCCAGAATGAGAAATTCTTAAATTCTTGCAATTTTCAATTTTTAAACCAAACAGCTGCTAGCAGGAAACAGTTTGCAGCTTGCTTGCTCGGAAAAAGCCTGGAAACCTGGCTAGATACGAACCTTGTCTCCTCGGAAGTTTTTTCCATATCTCACAATCACAAGCTTTCCCTCACAACTGACATTATGCTCGAGCAAGTATTGAAAATCTTCGTCTGTCCCGTAATTCACGTATATTATGTCACTCTAGTTTATAAAAAGTTAGCAACAGCAAATTTAAAATTGAGTGGGATACCGTAATTATTCGAACAAACGCCTCCCTCGAATAAACACCGCACGTTTTACGTACGACTTTTATTCATAGTTTCTTTGGTTGACTGTTACATTGGTTTAGTTTGGTTTTACATTAATTAACAGTTGTTGTTACCAATTTGCAATAAACGCCGCGCTCCAAGCTCCAAAAATTTAATAAACGCCGCGGCGTTTATTCGAATAATTACGGTTAAACACCTTTAGTTTTGAAGCGATTTTCCATGGCGAGCCTGTAGCTGCTAAATCGTTGCAGCGCATTTTTAATAAAGAGAATTAAAGATTGACCTATATTTTACACACTGCAAAGTGCTAAAAATCACGCGGAATCGGCGCCTTGCCGTCACGTTTGCTCTATTTCTTTGGTGTTTTCATCCCAACGGGGGCTTTCTACAGGCAAGTGATTTACCTCAAGGTTTTTGAGAAATAAATATGTGATATCACACGTTTAATAGCAGTTCATTTGGTATGAAATTGGTCAGGTAAAGTTTCTGTTCGTAAAGATGACGTCCAACTGCTGGCTGGGGTTTGCGGTGAATTAATTGAACGCCAATCGTACGGTCTATAATTAAGGTCCGCTTTATCCGCGCGGACAGTAATATACAAGGTGTCTCAAAAAAACGTAACCTAATTTATGTTTAAATTTCAATTAGTTTGATGCATTTCAAACAGCTAAAAATCACATGGTAGAGCGTAGAAATATCAAAGTTTTCTTCGCTCGAAACTTTTTACAACTGCGTTTTAATTGCCTAAATTTCTTTGCTTTATTTTATACTCATAGGAGGCGCAGCTTTACCGAATTTGAAGTGCATTAAACTAGTCTGAAATGTATGCAGAAATCTATGTTCCCTTTTTTTTAAAGACACACTGTAGCGTTATTGGACAAGCTGCCATAGGCCAATGCAATCACTTACAGTGATGTTACCCGATGGTGAATAGGCTGCAAATGTTGGCAAAACATTGCCTTGCTTCTCCGATTCTTCAAGTACTTTTTCCTTGCGTTGCGTCGTAAACTTTACGTTATTTTTCGAGTCTATCAAGTGCACTGCACTACGGTTCAGTTTCGAAGGAAAAGAGAGAAGAACGTTGTAACGAACTAACTCCGTCTCAATTCCATATTCGTTCTGCCATTTCTCTTGTATAAGCAACGCGAGTTTACGATTCTGTAGCGAGCCAGCACTATGTGGATATTTTGTGAATTTCCTGTACGGAAGAAATAATTTTTCACTGCCTCATACATAGAATGAACTAAGCGCAACGCGTGTGGCCCGAAAGGCTTTTAGCGAGATTTTTTTATTCAAACTGAGACATTTTATACAGGTACGCAGACTGAACGACCAATCGACTGACTTTGGATTTGATTACTTCATTTAAACACAGTATTTTTTCTAGAGAAAAACAGGGATGAATGTGTAACCTGTTGGCGGAGTTAGTACGTATTTCTTTTTTCTGACAAACCTTAGATGTTTTTCGATTTCATTTCGTTCAATTTGCTCGGCAATATTTTGGTGTAGATGAATCGGATCTTCATTATTTTTCTTCGCGATTTCATTCTTCTCATCCGCTTTTTCGATTGCTCTTTTGAGATTACAAGTCCAAAACCCAAGACTGATACCGGCCAGGAAAAATGCGATGGCTATTACAGTTATGCATGCAGTTGTTCCGACTCCCTTGGTCCTAGGTTTGCCTGGTTTATTGATTTGTTCTCGTTTTGCTCTGTAGTGTATCTCATCGTCATTCATATTATACATGGCCCTCGTCTCGTGAAAGTAAATTTCATCCATTAAATTTTTTGAGTTTTTTTTGTTTAGAGTTTCGTCTTACGATGTCTGTCATGCAACTGAAACCGATTGCTTGCGGTATGTACGTTTAATTTTGGCATTGTTATTTACGTCTTATTGTGAATGTGACGGCTGTGGTGTTTGAAGTACGTATAGATTTGACGAATGTGCAAACGACTCGTGGAAATTCACAGCGTCCTGTTCATATGTTATCGATTTGATAGTCAGTTCTCGTAGTCGTATAATTTACATCTGTCTGGAAACTCGTCAAAGTTGAATTCTCCTATAATTGAGCTGTGATCTTCTGTTAAAACGTTTTTCCATGCACTAAATCTTTGGATATTTCCTTAATAATAAGTAGAAACCTCTGTAAGATCAGTTAAAACCGACAGAATTTTAAAATTTCAGGTTTGCTGTTTTAAACTTTATGTGGCATGCAACAGGCACGCTTTGCGTACCTTTTTCTATACAATATATGTATTATATATATGTATTACTTGAAGTATCTCCTATGTCAGGATTTCTGTGGGCTCGTATCCAATATGGCGAACTGTAATGCTTTGGGTGAAAATGTATTTTAATAATAATATACTTTAAGATATCGGAATGATTTAACAATTTAGAAGTCTCGCAGTAACCAAGAATGGCTTGGCGTAGCTTAATTTCAAACTTTGTATTTAGCAGCCGTTTACGAAACACTGTTTTTTCGGCAAAAAACGGTAAAATATTAGTATTGGAAGTTCACTAGTGTCAGTAGAGAAGTTTATGTGCATTGTGTTCTAAAGTCTTTCGACTGATCAGACTACTGCATTCTTGCCAGGAATCTCATTTCATGTAAGAGCTTGGAATATATCATCATCAGACGTAGCCACATACAGACAACTTTCAAATGTCACAGGTTTGTGTACAGTCAGTAAATATCAAGTTTACGACTTACAAGTAGAATAGCAAAGCATTTAATTATGTGTCCCAAAGTGTTGGAGCACATAATTGTCACTCATTGATTTAAAATCTCTGATTATTGTGTTTGTGTTTAGTTCTAACACAGCATTTTTTTTAAAAATTCTGCACTTGTCTTCAGGTGATTACGAAAATCTTTGGAGTGCAGTCACTGGTGGCCGAGGAACTGGTAGAGGAAAGAAAAAGACTAAACCCAAGGACAAGGTGCCTGCTCCAACTGGTTTTGGTAAGTATGACAAACAAGTTTTTGTTGACAAGTTTGCTTGCTCGTGGGTATTACAGACACATTTTCAAAGACCATGAAGATGAAAGGGTCTCTCATGACAAGTAAAATTGTCTGGCATTAAATGACATAAACATGTTTTTTATCTTAGGGAAATTTGGGAAGACATGGCCTGGTCTTAATACTCCTGTGCAGGTCACTTCACAAAAAGGCAAAAAGAAATTTAAAGACGCTCTTGCCCCCCAACCGCAAATGTCTCAAGTAGCAGCCATGCCAAGTAGATTACAAACTCCAAGCAGATTACA
The DNA here is from genome assembly GCA_025400095.1 of Phenganax marumi. NCBI lineage: Eukaryota > Metazoa > Cnidaria > Anthozoa > Malacalcyonacea > Clavulariidae > Phenganax > Phenganax marumi. Next base: position 35,537 of record JAODVM010417165.1, read on the forward strand.
AACTCCACCTTTGAAGGTAAAGATTAGAATCTCTGCCTTTGAACCTGAAATAGAAGCTTCCTTGTTTGGCCATTGCATAGATACATGACCCAATGTGACCTAATTTGTTATGTACACTCGAACACTACATGATTTACTTATCTAAGGGACTTGTTTCTAGAGATGCGCCGATTGCAAAAATAGCCGATTAACGTTGCCGATTAATCGGTGGCCGATTATTACATATAATCGGCCGATTAATCGGCATAAACTGATTATCGTTATGTTCTTGCTTTGATATAATTCCGCCCGGTAGATATAACTGCTCCATTTGTTCCGTTAGGTCGTTTAGCATTATACTTAGCACTCCTACATTCTCGTTCATTTCGATAAGTGTTTCTTTTATTCAGGCTTCAAAATTGCAATTGAATATTAATAAGTATTAAATAACAAGGCTTATACTTTGTTTTACACTTTTATGAATGGATTGAAATTTTTGAAACTTAGGAAAGCCTACTTTATTAGTTGATCAATGAGTGACAACACGATACTAAGAAGCATCAAGTGCAAACAATTCAAATTATTCAAAATGGATGTATAGCCCATAAACATAAATAGTTTCAACCCAATGTCTTCTATCTCCTCAAATAATTTTCGCTTACTGCAGCTGTAAATACCTCGTCCTTTTCGGTTTAAAATAATCTTGTATGTAGGTTACTGCATATTTTGTATCGAAGTTTTTCATACGTCGAATGAATATAAAAACGCGACTTACAAAACTTTGTTATGATTTCCGAACATCGAAACCTTAACATGAACATTCGCAACTGAAACATACATATAGAGCCGATTATTTGCCTGTTATTACAGAATAATCGGCCAATTACCGATTATTTTAAAATGGCCGATTAATCGGCTTTTCTGATTATTTTCCGATTAATCAGCGCATCTCTACAGCACTTGTCACTTTCTTTCTCCCTAACAACACTCCATTTTGTGTGTTGACTAATTTTTTACCAGATCCTACATCCCCATCTGCTACACTTCGGAGATCCACGACCAAAGCAAATTTATCCTTGTAGAAACTCCTTATGTTGAGGCTAGACTGTTCAAACGTTTGAAAAATCGCTTTGCTTCAGGGTACAGATCTTCTTTTTGTATGCCTTGACTATACACGCTGTTGGGAACGCCTTCGATGGTGATCTTTACGAATTCGATATTCAGGTACACAAAAGACTCACTATTGGTGATTGTTTTGGGTCTAAACAACAGCGCAATGGCTGTTATACTTTTTCTTGGTAAAATTACCGTTTCGTCAACTAACATACTGGATTTATCCCATTCGACCATCATCAAGGTGATGTGTTTGTAACTTAGATTTCTTCTACCTTCGTATCCAACAAGCGCTTGTTTTGCAAGATCTTCGTTTGTACTCAAGTTCGATGTTTTCCAACATATAGCCTTTGACTTTTTGTCCTGATTGTGCCACCATGATATCCTTTGCCTGGAGGAGTCCAATCTTGAATTGAAAATTGTGGTTAGAAAGTAGGGTTCATAGAGTCCATGATCCCTGATGATTTTGTCAAGTTTAATTTTTTGCTTCGTACCGTGGATCGTTTTTATCAGTCTGTCAGACTTTTTTGCATCGTCTCCGGTATATGCTCCATCGTCCAATCCAGAAATTAACTTCTGGTGTTTTCGTTGGTGATTCCAAATTCCACCAGGTCTTTTCCAAACCAGAGATCTTTACAAATTTCCATTTTGATTCGTCCCTTGTTGTCGTAGATCGTCTCACCTCCTACAGAGATACTGAGTTTGCTGGTCCAATAGTTTCCCAAGATTATTCATGAACCAAGATTTATCATTTTTGTTTTGAAATCAAATTTCAAATGAAGGCTTCCTGGAACCAAACAGTCACTGTATTTTAATTTGTGAATCTTCACATAAAGTTCTTTTCCTGGATTCGCCCTATTTGAATTAAACGTAATGATGCGTTTTGATGCGTTCTATACCCTGGAGTAAGTTTATGTTTGCTATTCATTTATTTAAAACGAAACTTAAATTCTGTTTAAACTCACTTTTTTTCTATTCTTCACCACATCATACACGAACCAAGTCAACGCTAAAGCTAAGATCCATAAATTATGAGCTAAAAAACTCACCCCTTTGGCTCCCCATTTCAAAATACTACTTATTATATTTAAAACAGCACTAGCAATACCATGGGTAGCTAGTCGCCAAAATGTGCCGTGGTAGTATTGGAAAAATAGGGAATAAATGGTCACTTCACGAACAAGAAATCGTAGGTTAAACTGGCTTTTACATATATTTACTTAAACCTTTTTTCGATAAAAAAATCATCAATCAGTTGGCCTCTACTCGGTTATACAAAATCAGGGGTAAACTGGCTTCAAAATAATGATATAAAAGTGGCATAAAAAAATGGAGTTAAAAATGGTGTCAACAAATGGTGTCCAAAAAATGGAGTTAAAAAATTGGTATCAACACACAGTGTCCAAAAAATGGAGTTAAAAAGTTGTATGAAAAAAAATGTATCAAAACATTGGAGTGCAAAATTAGACTATTTTTGGATTAAAAAAAAATAGTATCTTTAAAATGGGTTTATTCACTTGGCAGTTCTGTATCTTCGGTCTTTGTTTTATGGTTATAAATATGTTTAGCTGTAGTCACATCACCACTAAGTAAACCGATAAATGGTAAATACTGGGATAATGTCCAGCTCATAGAGGGTTAATATAATTTGAGTAATAGTTTGGATTTCAGTTTACCTTGTTTCCCTTTCAGGTAGTCCCACGTTTCACTCAGTGATATGGATTCGTATTTTTTCGTTACTTTTGTTCTTTCCCCATTAGAACTGTGCCGAATCATTAGCTTTTTATTTTTTCATCATTTGTGATCTTTACCATATTATTGATCCTTTCCATAAGCTCATCCTCTTTATCGATTTTAAAACTGTACTTTATTTCTGGTTTCTCTTTCTCGACTCCTCTTTTGTTTAATACTTTTGGGCCGTGATCTTTGACAAATTTATTAATACATTTTTTCTCGATGGTTTCTAATTAATGTTTATTTTTACACGGGCATTTTTCAACAAGAGATATTGCGGGGTTCTTGTCCCTGTGTTTGTAAATGACAGATTTGATATCGGATAGGTGATTTTCGAATCTGCTATCTAGTTCTTTTGTAGTCGATCCAATATATATATTCCCGTCATCAAACTCGACTTTATAAATTTTACCATTCTGGTACTCAGTATGTCCGTGTTTATTATCGATGTTATATGTGTATGTATTCTTCGTTGTCTCAACATGGATATATTCTAATTTAGTCATTCTCGATGATGTGGTATACATTTACTTTTTATTCATAGCGTTGGCATCGAATATATTGTAGTGTGTGTCAGTAGTACCACCTTGGTGCCTATAAACGGTGACACAAAACGCGAGGTTAAACATTTTTCAGAATTCCTCTATCTTGAACACTTCATCGTTTTCCTTAATACGTACTGTTTTGTCATCGATCAGTTTACTACATACTGTTGGCAATTGAACGTATTACAATCCTTTATATTGTCCGTGCATATAACACGGGTTCCCCGACACACTTTATACTTCCTCTTTTTTCTGTTGTACATCAAACTAGCAATAGTATATTTCTTACCACAGCAAAATTTCTCAGAACATACTTTATTGACCTAAATTCTTGTTTCATTTAGGTAGCAGATATTAACATAACTATCCACATAATTGCCTAACTTTTCCTTAATCTGGCCAGTCTTAAGGAAGTTAGATAACACATTATGCGCTCTTTTCTCATATCTTGCCCTTTCTTGGATATAGTCCATATTCTTTCTCTTTCCACACATATCTAGCATCGCCGGACTTTTTGTATAGTCATATATCAACCTAGAGTTGGACTTGACAGGGTCGCATTGGTTAGTATCACCATATAAATTAACGATCAAATCATTTCTAGCAAAATTATGGTAAATCATTGTTATCCATTTATTCGCCACCATGGAGAATTCGTCAATAAATATATCTTTGTTTAGGATGGAATCACCGTTTCTTACATCTGATGCATACTCATGAAAGTAGCTATCGAAGGTATGCACTATATTTTTCAAATTACCAGGTAACCGTTCTCTAATGGTATCAACTGCCTTATTTGTAAAGTAAAACACAATGGGGTTCTTACTACCTTTTACATCATTAATCAGCTTTGTGGTTTTTCCACCACTACCACCACCCCCTGTGTGCAATATTTCTTCACACTGTTCGAGTACATAGTCAGATAGTATGATATTATTTCGGTATGACTTATCTATACACGTGGGATACTCAATCAACTTTTGGGACACACTGCCTATCATGGATGATTCGAATTTAATTTCTTTTCTTTTATCAGGTAATTTCTCTTTGGATTGATATATCCAAATATCTTCCTATCCTTGCCATAAATATCTTCATTAAGCTCTAACAACAACATAACGTAGCCAGATATAACATGTCTATTAATAGAACAGATCCAGATTCAATAGATTTGTACCATACTGCACAAGCTGTTTCATAACTCATGGACGTAAATCCTTTACTACTTTTGTCATATTTCGTCCCTAACCATCCAATAAATTGGACTGCCAACTTCTTGGCTATTGACTCTTCAAAAAGTCAAATACATATTCAATATATCCTACAAATGCATCATGTTTAATGGACCTATCAGCGACTAACTGGTATTTGATATCTTCCAACATAATATATTTATGTTTTAGTAGATAATCGATTAGCTTTCTTCCATAAAACCCCGAGTGTATCTTTAACGCCTCTTTGTTTAACGTTTTATACTGTTTAATATGTGTTTCGTTTATGCAGTACTTACCTATTTTTAGCTTTCCATCAAATTTTTGTATTGTACTATGTACGTTGTATATTGGAATGTTACGCTTATTTTTCATTAAAACTGCCACGACATCTTTTGCTATATCAAATATTGTTGTATCAAAGTCTTCATTATCATCATAACCCATTTTGTCTTCAACCTCGTACACATCGTCTTTCGAAAACGTATGCTGTAATGCTTTTGGATAGCAATCATCGAAAATCATATTAATGTACCTATTATCTGAGCTCATTATGTATCCATATAAGTGTTCAAACAAATGAACAGCAATTGAGGTTAATCGTTGGTTTTGGACTTGGAAGTTATAGACTGGATATTTTTCGTATAATTTGTCACATATACGTTTTCTTATGTCATAGTTGTTATTTGATGTTACCATATTATCTAAATTTGGTGTTATAAATCCATCAATTTGATTTTTCCCGACATAGTGGAAGTATTTGATGTACATGTTTGTCTTGTACATTGTGTTGAGCATTACGTCTTCTGTTTTTACATCAAATGGCAGACGATTAAACAGTTTTTTATCTTTATCTATTTTAGTTTTTGGCTCAGTGAATAGTTTTGAACGTGGCTCATTTTTAGGATCCACAATATTGTAGTACTCATCTAACTTGTCACATCTAATTATTTTTTCTTTGTTTAAGTTAGTATTCCATTTTATCAGGTTGAGATGTTTTATTATAAACGATCTACAGTGGAACCCCGTTAATACGACCACCGTTCGGCCAGAATATCTTGGTCGTATTAACGGGGTGGTCGTATTAACGGGAGTCGGGATCAAATTACGGCACGAATCTTTCCAATGACGTCATACCAAACAGATCGTCTTCAGTTAAATGTATAGTATGCACAATTCCGAAGTCTTTAAAAGATGAGAACGTAGCTTATCAACTGATCACAACTTGATTAAGGTGGCCAAAAAACTGAAATGGATATTGTAAATTCCTATACAATGAATATATTTTCTGATTAAATGCCTGTATGTTTGTAAAAGCAGTCAGCTTCGGTTGATTTCGTCGATGCTGAAGCAAAAAATTTGTTTGTGCGTAAAAAATGAGTTTTACCCGTTCTCAAAATTTTAATTTTGTACATAAACGGAGCATAACTAGGCATATTGAGTGGCCGTATTGATGGGTTGGGGACATCAAAAGATGGTCGTTGGTCGTATTATCGGGGTGGTCGTATTAACGGGGTCTTTCTTTAAGAAAAGTACTTAGGTGTTGTTCGGGGAAATACAAAGCGGTCGTATTAACGGGGTGGTCGTATTAACGAGGTGGTTGTATGGCGGGGTTCCACTGTATATACAGATTAACTGGTGTGAATGGGCCTTAAGGCCCTGACACACCGGACGCTATTCGGCAAAGCGACGCGATTTTTCGACTTTAATTAACTAATAACTTTGATTCTAGTCAGTTGAGATTTTCCAGATATTCAAAGGCGATATACTATTTTTAGTTATTTAGTACAAAGTTCTTATAAAAATGAAAAATCGCGTCGCGTTGCCGAATCGCGTCCGGTGTGTCTGGGCCTTTAAAGTCTCTTCAGCGTTATTTTTTCATTTTCCGACAAAAAAGCGGTTTAAAGGCAAATATATATGCTATCCCATAAAGCCAGTCTGACGTGTGGGGTGTGTGGTTAATTTAATGCTCATATAAACAAACCAACATGGGAACGGAACTTCTAGGTTTTCCTTTGTTTACCCAACCCTATTTTGCTGCCATCAACAACAAAGATCTCGTCATTTCAACTGAAAGCATTCCATTGCACTCAGTGCATTTCATTTGTGTTCAAGGTTTGGTATATTACCTTATTAACAACATACAAGCTGTGTTGAATTTGCATAAACTTGCCACAAAACTACTAACTAACATCTGATATACAGCTATAACCAGGGCTGGCAAATCTTCTTTAATTAAATCTTCTTTAATCTTCTTTTAATAATTAAAGAAGATTTTGGTTTTGAATAAAAATCTTCTTTAATCTTCTTTAATTAAATACAAATTTTTTGTTGATTATTGCAAAATACTTTATGTTGTGCATGTGTGTTGTCATCCTTGCTCTTGGGCTCGACTCAGTCTCTGCGGGTCGCTTATTGTTTTGCAAAATGGCCGGATTTGCATTTTGCATTTTTGCATAAATCAAGCAAGACTCAACTGATGACTCATTGAAATTCACGCGACAATTAAGGTAAAATTTACATATTTATACAATTTATTCGACCTTATAAATATAAATAATAATGAAAGATCAAACATTGAATAAAAGCAAGTGGAATTCAGTCTGTTTATTCTCAATACATGTTTTTAAAAATGTTCCTAATTTGTGGGTTTATCACACGTGGCGTGGTACGGTCATGGTGGCAAGAAATGCACAACATAATGGTTACCAAAGTTGGCAGTCTTCACGCTTGTTGTTATTGGCCTTATACTTATAAAACCAATAAACATCTAGCAGAGAGAGTAAGCATTGATTGTTTTAACTGGCTCTGGACCCTGGACTATGTGCTTCCTTCTAGAAGTAAATGCATTTCAGCATTTGTGCATGAAACCTACCTATTTTCATTGTTTACATTCATTGTTTACATTTCATTGTTTACATTGTTTACATTTTCTTATTATGATTTAAATATCTTGCTTATAATTTGTACACAATAGTATATTATCATTTTTATGTTAAGTGAATTTGATTTTAAATTCCAGTTAAGCATGTAAATGGATACAATACCAGAAATAGAAGAGATCGGCACCAATGAATCTGAAACTGACAGAGGAGTGGAGAAAATTGATGAGGTTCAAATGGAAGGAAATGCTGAAGGTGAAACGAGCAATTCAACAGTTGCAAACACCATCAACACAAAGCGAGGCCCCCCAGTTCATTCAATTTGGAGCAAAGCTTTTGATGACCCCAATGCATTTTCTAAAAGCAAACCCAACAATGCCATTTGCAAAAATTGCAAGCAGTCAGTGAGGCATCACCATAAAGTGCTATCAGTTAAAACTCACCTGAAGAAATGTAAGCAGTTCAAAAAATTAATGCTGGACACACCTGTTGCTGATCGCCCAGAGTGGTGGAATGAAATGACAAGTAAGAAGAAAGGAACTGCTTCATCTTCATCATCTTCTAGCACAACATCTCTCCCACCTAGTGCGCAACCACTGGCAAGATCATTTGCCATTCCAATGTTCAATGCCTCAGAACAGAAGAACTTTAACCATAAGATGGCACTGTTCTTTTACAACACTGGCACAAGTTTCTCAAGGATCGAAGACCCTTTCTTGCTTTCTGCCATTCAATTGGCTCGCCCACAAGCAAAGTTGCCAACAAGGAGGCAGCTGGCTGATGATAGTCCTCGTGGTCTTCTTCAAGAATGTTATGAAGAGGTTAAGAGTAAAGTTGACAGTTTACTCTCCAAGCATAACCAATTCATGTCCATTACCAGTGATGCTTGGTCAAATATTGCCAATGAATCTGTGGTGAACTACATGGCTGTGTCTCCAAGTAAGTCATTACTTTTGGAATCAATAAATACTGAGGAGCAAGGTCATGATGCGGAGTGGCTTTCTCGAGACATGAGTCGTATAATTGATGGTATTGGTGAGAATGTTGTAGGTGCTATCACGGATAACACTGCAGCAAACAAAAAGATGTGGAGCATTCTGGAGCAGAAATATCCAACATGTTTTTTTCATGGCTGTGTTTCACATGGTCTCCATCTTTTGGTGAAAGATGTATTTGGGGCCAAGAAAACAACTCCTGGAGGAGCAGATGGGTACCCATTTGAAGAATTGCAGAAGTTTTCAAATGATTGCAAGGAAGTGGTTATGTTTTTCCACAATCACCATGTGGTGAAGGCAAAGCTAAAGAAAGCCCTTGCCACAGCAAAATTAAGTGGTCTGGTGAAGCCAGCTGAAACACGATGGGGCACTTTAATTGGTTGCTTCAAATCACTGAAAGCTGCTGACAGCATCTTGAATGCTTTGGTGTCTGAAAGGGACTTTCTTACCAAAGGAACTGCAAAGCAAAAGGAGAAGCGTGTGGAAATCAAGGACATCCTAACTGATCCACATTTTGTCAGGAAACTTGATGAAAGCATCAAGATTCTGGAACCAATCGAGAAGTACATCAACTGGCTGCTCCATTTACTGTTCGGAGTACCCCGGATTTTTGGAACGCTAATGGAGTGGAATAGAACACGGTCACATGATTGTTCGGAATGGTTCTGGCTGCCCCAACTTTGAAGTAGGGGCAGCTGGAACACAACACGTGACACTGCCCATTTTCACGTGATTGAAAATGATTAATACAGATAATGTGCAGTAATTTACACCGCATGGGGTGTTATTTTAAGGAGATTTAATAGTTATATATCGACGTTTGTCTATATTTTGCTATGTTAATGTCAGGGTTAGGCAAGATCATGAAGTAACACGTCTGAATAGTCCATTTAGATAAGACAAGACAGAGAATTATTATGCAGTGAATATTATGTGAATGATTAATGATGTAATGCATGGTTTGACGCATATGTAATGAACTAAACATTGTTCCAGAATAGTGTATGCACTCCATTACATATTGTTCCAGAACACTGTTCAATACGTTCTAGAACATTAAATGGAGCACGCCCCAAGATTTTTCAAAGTGACTCAGTCCCTTGTTCTGATGTCTATCAAGCTTTCCTGGATTTGGAAAAGGAGATGAGAAATCTTCGAGATGTTGAAGAATGCAAGAAAGCTTATCTTGTAAAGCTTGTTCAGCAACGTTTTCAGTTCATGTATGGGGATGCCCACGGTGTTGCATACCTTCTGGATCCCAGATATCTTGGTGCTGGAATGGATCGCAAACTGAGGAAAGAAATTGAAGATTTCATTTTTGGGTTTCCTGCCAAAGATGGCAGCACCAACCAGAAACGAAAAGAACAGATGGCAAACGAGTATACTGCATTCCGTGTTGAGGCGTTGAGTGAGAAGCAGCAGGAATCATTTCGTTTCAAGCTGATTGGTAAATCAAAAACAGTATTGCAATGGTGGCAGGCTGATGGCACAGACTGGCCTTTGCTGCAGAACCTGGCCCAACGTGTGTTTTCTTTGGCTGCATCTGCTGCTGCGTCAGAACGGAATTTCTCAACTTTTGGATTCATCCATTCAAAGTTGAGGAATTCTCTTGATCAAGAAAAAGTACGGAAGCTTGTGTATATCAAGACGAACATGGTCCAAATGATGGACGCCATTCAAACAGATGAAAGTTGCGATTCTGACTTTAGTGGAAATGACGAAGAATGGGCCCTGAGTTAACGCTGGTGTACAATACCAAAGTTTTGTGCTCACAGCATGCTTTGCAAGAAGTGTGTAATGATATAAGCATGCCTCCCAAGATAGCATTTCACTTTGAAAGGTGTTTGAGTGGCATTTTGCTTAATATGTGAGACAACACCACTTTGATCACAAAAACGTTGATAGTATAAACCATTACAGTAGAACCTATTGTTTATATAATTAGAAAGCTTGATTTATATTGTAGATGAAATATTGGAATCGTATTCCAATATTAACAAATAAGAACTGGGGTACATGATGTAATATTGTGGGAATTGGCTAAGATGGCAAGATCTTCTTTAATCTTCTTTAATCTTCTTTAAATGAATTAAAGAATAAAGAAGATTTTGTTTTTAAAAAAATCTTCTTTAATCCAGCC
>JAODVM010417166.1:0-26212 GCA_025400095.1 Phenganax marumi
CCCCCCCCCCCCCCCCCCCCCCCCCCCCCCCCCCCCCCCCCCCCCCCCCCCCCCCCCCCCCCCCCCCCCCCCCTTAAAAGGGAAGCGGCGCTAAATACAGAAATTACGGTAGTAGCATCTTCTTGATTACGACGAACTCACACTGTAGAAAACAATCAAGGGTGGACAAAGTACGGGGAAATAGAGCAGTAGTATGTGTGTTAAGTTGAGCCTTGGTTTTATCTGTGATGTAAGCATAAGCGCGAAAACGAAGCAAGACTTTTTTCCTGTGATACTCTCTTTTGAACTCTCTTTTGATCTGCGCATAGGTCATATGTCTCGCCTTATGCTTACACATGCGTTGCAAGCAAAAGCCAGACCCGATTTGACAAAATACTCCCAAATGATAAATTCAAAGGGAAAAATAACGCTGGAAGATACATGATTATCTGTTTTTGCGTGTTGTAGGGCACAAATTCAAAAGCTGAAGAAGAGTTGATGCGAGATCAAGTGGAGAAACTTGTACGTGAAGAATTTGATAACTGGAGTAGTAATGCTTCCCTGCGCTCAGGTGCTGGTGACTCGCGACCTGGAACTGCTGCATCTCGTGGTGGATTGCTGGCACCTACTGCTAAATCAATGTACAGTCGAAAAGCAGGAAGTGCTACTTCACGTGATCGTAAGACTGCACAGGGAAGTGCTGCTAGCCTCAGAATGCACCCTGTAAGTATACAAAAGCTATATATCGACAATGCATAAAATCCTATTTTGGTTTTGAAGTGGTTTTTTTTTGTTGTATATAGCTAGATAGATATTCTTCTCTTCTTGAATTAAATTTTTTCCTAATCCATGTTCCGTAAATTTGTCCACGCTCAATGAGTAAAGTGCTAGGTCGACTCGTTTTAAGGGTTTAATAATGATTGAACAATTCATCATCTGTACTTTGTGTTTAACCGTTGTCACGCGTTTGGTCTGCAATTCTTTCGACTCCCGACAGATGATGATGAGAAGTAAAACAAGACATGTACCTACGCTAATGATATCCTTTAAATTCCCTCTAAGTTTTTGCGGATTCAACTTTCAGCTCGTATTGAATTAACTGCGTGTCTTCGTACGTGTGAGTTAGTCCAATTTTGTATGTAACAGATGAGCGGAAATTGAAATACTTCTTCTTCTAGGATGACGATGGAATCGAACAACCTTTTAACGAGCACAGCCAAGTTTAGTTCACTTCAGTCATGTAACACTGTTTGTAGATATATCTGTAAGCGTATTTATTAGTGCAGAAAAATCAATATTTTAGCGCAATGTACATGCATTCTCTTCTGGCCAATGTCACTAAGGCAAGACACGGAACCCGTATATTCAGTAGCTTCTGTGTGCAGGGCAAATTCTTACAATGGTTTTCACCATTTGTAGAACTCAATTTGATTTTCTTTGTGTGAAACCTTGTTTGGTTATATTCAGTCCGTTCCAAATTTCATTTTACAATCTTGTTATCGCAACTATTACACAAGTTTTCTTGCGGGTGGATGGATGCAGTAAATGTAGTTGATCAAGTATGATTTAAATTTCAATTAATTTAATGTGTGTATGTAGATTAAAGCAAGACGTTAAAGTGTTGTGAAATTTAGCCGTTACTTTTTGTAGTTTATTGATTTAAGTCTCATTGACAGTACAATCGGCTAGACGCGCAAGAAAACCTTTCCACAGGAGAGTGACAATTTCTTGATCAATCGCACTAAATATTCAATAAAGATTTAAGCTTTTTAATTGCGTATTATTTTATTTAACCATTGCAAGCAGCTAGCAGCATGTGCAGATTGGTCCGTACTAAACAACATCAAGAAAGATTCCAGCATGTTGACTATATCCCAGAATCCTTTGCGAACCTCATTTGAATTAGAAACGACAAACTGGCTAACATTTTTAGAAAACCATCAAATTACAAATGCCTCAATGTGCCGAATTAAAATTTCTTGTCCTATTACCAAGGGGGAATAGGAGATCAAAAAATTCCAATTCTAACTACAATCCTTGCCAAAAACACTTGGCACACCTTGCAGATATGATCAAATTTTTCCCTTTTTCTCACAACAGCATACAACTATACACTCACTGTAATCAAATTGCTATTTTCAGAACCCCCTAACCCTCGACACAATGTTGTGTTGGAGCAGATAAGTCAGGAAAAGCATTCCCAACATTGAATGGGGGACAGCGGGGTTTATAGATCTAAAATTTAAGAGGGTGTTCAATTCATGCGTTCATGATTCTAGTGTACCATCATTTTTGTCCAGGATTGTAGATTAGCGATTTAGCTCCGACTTTAAAGTTCCTTTGGTTGAAATCAATCAAGCTAAATCCAAAATATGCTACAGTGGTGCCAGTTTGTTCAATTCTTTACCTTCTGAACTAAAAGATATTGAAAATTATTCGATGATATACCATAAAAAGAAACTTAATTAAAACTTTTTCTCCTGTGAAGTTATGAAGTTGAACATGCTGCGAGGTTTTGCTGTATTACATGAGAGCATATCATTCATTGTCAATATTGCTCAAGGTAGAACTCTGCAAAATACACATCTCGGGGACATTGACAAGAATGCTATTAGTTAAAAATGCAATCCCTCCTTAAATAAAGTTTCAGTAGTATTATTGGGATATTTGTGCTTTTACGCGTTCGTGATTCAAAAGTCGTGATTCAAAAGTGTACGAAAGATGAACAAAATGCTAAATTCAATTTCAAAGGCTTCATTGTATCAGTTTCTTGAGCACCCTGCATGTACTGGTTTGTAGTTGGTGGTCAAATGGCCCAAAAAATCTTGCCTCTGGCCACCAACAATAACTGAGTCTTACTGAAGGTGAAGTCAAGTCAGTTTTTACGAATGATCGCCAAAAACGCCGGGTTCATTATTTGTGATTACTATAGTCAGTCAAATCCTCTATATTGACGTTCTTTCCAACTCACCAAGGCCAAAAGTCGAGAGAGTACCTCGACCGTCGGCGGCTCCGCTGCTGTATGGAAATTTGGCCGAACGGTTGTTCAGTATCAAGTCAGCACATTGAGTGCTAACGTTCCCCATGCATTATCTAGAGATGTGTGCCAAGAACAGATTTTGGTAAGTATCTACCCGGTGTATTGTTGTTTGGAAAAGAGTAATAAACAAATAAAACATTATTGAAATACCTATTCAAGAGGGTTTTAAAAATGGATAATATATAATCGTTTGTCCTCCGTACTCCACAACGCCTTTTTAAAGGTGGTTTTATAGTGAGTAAGGGTAGTTTGTTGCCTTGTGATGAAGTTTTACCCCAAATACATGTCCTGAGTTTCAGTCTTCACTGAAATGCAATGTTTAGACTGTGGAGTGATCTTCTAACGATGCAAAGTGAGTCAAGGGGGTTCTCTTCACTCGATTGTTGATATAGTAAGACTTACGACAGGAATGAAAAAATTCAAATGTGCGTGTTTGGCCTCAATGACAGTATGCCAAGTATTCAAGCAATTTGAAGTGTGACGCAATGCCTGTGATAATAATCTCATTGAAGAACTTAAATTAGACATAGACACGTGCTGACTTATTTTTAGAACAAAGGATATTTAAATTTGATCTTGCAACTACTTTGGTGATAACTCTGTCAATGACGATAATTACACAATCTCCTTACAATAAGTCTACCAAACAGCCCCAACATGCAGCCTCATTATAGCAACTGTCTGGCTAAACCTATTTCTATTCAATATTCTTATCATAGACGCATGCTGCCGTCAACTAATGACTAGGCAGCAGCATGGCTGTGGGCAACAATTCAGAGAAACTTAATCCGAAACCTCCATTTTGTTGAGACCAAAAAGGAATTTGGCTACGAAATGACATTCGCATAATAGACCTTTAACCTTTTAGACTAAATTTTAAAAAATTTTGAATTAGGGAAATCTTTTACCACAGCCTGAAAGAGCATCCTGCATTTAGTAAAACTGCCAAGTTTGGCTGCGAAATATTGTAGAACAAAGGCCCAGACACACCGGATGCGATTCGGCGAAGCGACGCGATTTTCGACTTCATTATCTCGTAACTTTGATTCTAGTTGAGATTTTCCAGCTATTAAAGGTGATATAATATTTTTAGTTATTTAGTCCAAATTTCTTGAAAAATTTTCTTCCATTGATAGTTTTATTTGCTTTCTAAATATGAAAAATCGCGTCGCGTTGCCGAAATCGAGGCCGAATTGCGTCCAGTCCAGTGTGTATGGGCTTTAAGGAAAATATAGCCGTGCAAAGGTGGCAAATTTTGTATATTTTCTATTACGCTCAAGAAATAATTACTCCGTTCGAGAAAAAGGGTACTAATTTCCCAAGCGTAATAGAAAATGTACAAAATTTGCCAATTTTGCACGGGCTATATTTTCTTTATTTTACCACATTTCCCAACCAAACTTGGTAGTTTTACTAAATTCAGAATGCTCTTTTAGGCTGTGGTAAGAGATTTTTCTAGTTCAAAATTTCCCTAGTTCTAAAAGGTTAAAGGTCTATTAGTGCTCCTGTGCATAATAAAAATCAGTGGTAATATGATGAATAGCTCTTCTCCCTCATGTATAACATTTCCTGCAGTTTTACTTGATGATTGTGTAGACCTGGATCTGACGTACACTTGCATAATGCTCCGATCCTGCATCCAACAGCTAACTAAAGTGCAAAAATTGTTCAGAGATTCATATACCATTTAGATGAAGCTTGAATTTAAAGAAATGTACTATAATCTGAAGCCACATTTGGTCAGTGGCAAGTAACAATCATTACGTCAGTTCTTCATGATATCATATCATTTTTCAAAATTTTCTTGTAGTGTAGCTACTCACACTAATTAACTAATCATGAAGCAATATGTATTGGTTGTGTGCAAGTAAAATAACGGATCTGAAACAAGTTTTGAGTTTCCTGCTGGAAGCAATAAATGGATCAATTGAAAAATTTTCAGGTCATTCAAAGTTACTCTACGTACTTAAACTACGTCAGCACACGCACCACTATACGCGCATTACTTTTATAGAGATTTGTACCTGATCCTCGCGGGAGACCTCGTGTCTCGGATAGGAAATCAGATTAGAACTTCAAGTTCGATGAAATCATGGTGGGAAAGTATAAGAGAAATATGAGCATATAGACCAGACAGGACGAATTTTTCGATTTTTCATTATTTTTCATTATTTAGTCGAAATCATTGAGGTTAGATGAATTGGCACCTCGGTGAATTAAAGATTGTTCGTTGAACTCGTAAGTGAGAACCGATGTATTGATTCATTACTACGATCTATCAAGTTGATTTCCAATCAACGACACCATACAGAATAGAAAGTTTGATGATTCCAGGCCGGCCAAAGGTAGGACGGTTTTAAAAATTGTATACATCTAGCCGTTTTGACAAATAAAAATATCAGCGTGCATAAGTGTTTTTGTTCTGCGACATTCTTGCACTGCTGTAGTCTGTGTATGGTAGAGCATGGGCCTGCTTTGGGGGAAGGTGATCATTAATAACTTTTAAACTGAATTATATTTGTATATATAGCAACGCGCATCTACCGGATAGTTTGATAGATCGATGTAGTTTGAGTAGTGCTAGCTCTCCGCATTTCAGAAACAAACTTTAAAATCAGTACTTCTCATTATGTACCAAAGCTGTCTCTTCAAAGAAGATGAAGATTGGTACGAACAGACTACATTTCACGATACAGCTGTAAACAGTCTCATTACGTTGCTTCATCAGACAGCTCACAAGTCACTACTATAAATTTATCATGATCATCACTCTGTCCTCGAAGAATAACAACAATTGAATTCATATACACTGCTGATTGCTCTTGAAATAAATTCTAATTTCAAACCCAAAGATGCGCGGGCGTTTTAAAGATAAATGTGAATAGCTTGTATGATGGCTTAAAATAGAAAAACACACGTGAATATAGTAAGATCGACTGACAACTGGTTCACTATGACTATGGGTTCACCGACAAGTCAGAGCTTTTGGGAATGATGCAACCCACGATTGCGCAAGACTGACGGAATTGACAACGCAATGAGTCGACCGAGGCAAAGCGTTGATATCTTCAGAATTATGTTGTGTTTTTGAAGCGAGTCTGAAAATACAAAACTAGAGTAGAAATTTAATAATCTGCAACCATTGGTAACCATGTCTACGACCCAGGAAACAATCAAGACTATAGTCAAGTTGATACCTGTCCACAGCTATCTTATCACCATGGAGACTGTGTATGGTAACCATGGAAAAGATTTCTGATAATAACTCCTACGACCATGCAATGCAAACCGTTAGCTTCTAAAGAAAACTCCACGCTTTCTATCAAACTATCAAACCTATTCATTAATCTGAATAGAAGAATTGTTTTATTTCTCATTTCTGGTGATCAGTTCTGATATGGATGTAGTGCGTAATTGTTGGTTAGAACTTGCCGAAACGAAGCTGATGCCGATATCACAAAACAACGAATTGACAATTTTTCGCATTGCGCAAAACCGAGTTCAACAACTGTTTTTGATGCGCTCAGTCGTCGTAGGGAGCTCTCTAGCAAAAATATCCTGAGGCCTGCCACTTCTGGGCAACCTGTTACTTCCAGCGTTAGCCCGTCATCATTACTACGTCAATTATAGGCCCTTTTTGATGACGACATCTATATTATTGTTCTCGAATATTTTTAATCCAAATTATTAGAATGGACTATCGTTGCCGCTGCAGTTCGAGGCATGCGATTCTCAATTTCAGAGCCCTATGTCACTCGGTCACGATGGCGCAGAATGCCACTGTCGCATTGTCTTGTGAAGAATAGTGGAGAAATATACAGCCAACAATAATAAACGTGATAGTACATTGTACAGTACAACTTTTGAGTCGAACTACAATTTAATGCAACACACGTTTCGAATTCGGTCTTTCACGAAGCTTATAGATTGACTTGGCTGCATGTGTGGCTGCATGTTCGCTGGCCCGGCTGGCCAGGATAAAATTATTTACGGCACACCTGACTGACGTCGTGAGGCAACAAAATTCTGCTTTAAACTGGCTACTATATCAATATTTCACCTATTTAGATTAATGAAAACATCTTTTTGTTGTGTATTCTTGCTGTTCCATGTTCAAAAGTTTAAAAAATAAGGCTATAAAGACTTCAAATCACTGGCACGCCGGACTGGCTAGGAATTTCTTCATGAGTCCTACCTCACAGAAGTCCTTGCTCGCTTGTACTGGGATCTCACCAGACTGGGCCAGTCCGGTACTGAAACTTGAAAATGTATAAAGTCATCATATGAACAGGCCCTTGAAGGCTGGCAATAATGATCATCAGGAAATAGCTGGTAAAACTGTTAATTATATTTAAAATTCCTGCACGTTAATCCGTTTTGCATTTACAAGGTTATTTCCGACAACGAATTGTAAGAAAAAAGTAAGTACGCTATCGGCTGCGTCATTCGCTGAAGCACGAAGCAACGCAAAAAGGTTAGTCAGATGTTTCAGAATCTCCCGAATTTCGTTTGATTTCGTTTTGAGTTAGAGTACTGCTTGTTATTAGCGTGGACAATCAACGCCGATGCTGTTATGTGTACTAACACGCATATTTTCATCGAGTTTTGATATGAGTTCTCGCAAAAATTTGACCTTGGCGCCAAATTTCTTCGCGCGAGTTTATTGCGTCGCTATTACACGGAGCCTGGCGTTTTATAACTTTTATTGCTGAAGGCTGTCGGAGATTGCAGCAGTAATGCGAGCAGTTTCTTTTAGCCTAGGAGTGAGTAGCGTGAGGAATATCCTGAGTTCCGTCTTGCATACAAGCGTAGCATACTAGAATGGAAAAATTTTGCGATAAATTGCTTTCCACTGCAGTGCAGCAGCGTACTCGACTGTGAAAGGCTCTTCATGCGTCAATCATTAGCTCATGTGGCATGTTTAGATTGAGCAGATATATTTAGAGTAGACCTGGCGCTCAAGGTATGTGTAGGTAATACTAGTAACACGATATGTGCGACGATCATAATCAAGTTTTCAGAGCAACCATCTATCGCCCTTCCCCTCCCCTGACATAGCATTATTGTGGCTGTTAAGCTGTGCATTGTTCACACGTTGCTCTCTCTCTTTCTCTCTCTTGCAGCTCATTGTGGCACCTCATCTACATCACAATCCACTCCGAGTATATGGGCGAACTCGACACGCATCGGTGCGTGAGCTTTAGCAAGTTAGCGATTATTTTTTGTCCCTACGTTGCCTTGTTGGTGGTAGATATTTAACGGATGTCATATGTCACTTGTAATCTGACTGTTCTCTCGACGGTCAGCTATTCCCATTACGCTACATCATTCTACTTTGCGAACATTTTGGTAATCTGCGATCGTGGGGTTGTAAACGGAATAAGAGAACATCTGTGTGAATGAAAACATGAACGGCGTTTATCTCGTTTCGAGCGCATACCATGTCTGAGGATTTCTACAATAGACTAGCACTGGGCGACGAAGGAAACCGAACGGTATGTAATAACAGTATAGATAGTCGATCGCATAGACATGGCTGTCAATATTCTGCCCAAGTGAACCCATCTGAGGTAACAGGCGCGAATTCACGACCGTATCGAATCGATAATCGAGTGGAAAGAACGGAAGTAAATCTTCATTTAAAACATCGGTCCCAGCGACGGAGTACGACGTCTGAATCAGCAAGTTCTCGCGCAAGCCGACATAGGACGAACGAGCGACATTTAGAGGATGAGTCGCGGACATATCGTTCGAATCGTAGCGGCAAGTACGAAGGCGAAGAGAGGCAAACTCCAGTGTTTTCAAGCGAATGCGACAGTGGGACAGTTTTAGATCGCGGTTACATGCCAGAGATTCCACGAGCAACTCCAGCTAGCAATGAGCAAGCTGTAGTCGTGGGGTCAGAAAACACGAAAGCTTTGCTAGAGAGAATGAATTCTTATGCTGGTTCCGAATGGACCGGCGCAAATCTAGCGCCATCTTTAACATCGTATAGCTGCGAAGGAGCAGAATACGCGAACTATACACAGCCGTCAAGCAAACAGGTATGTCCTCACGTCAAAGGTCAGCAGCAAGAGAGTTTGCGAGAAGACAACAACAACGTGTCCTGTGTTTCGTTCAGCGATCGCGATGACAAGAGATATAATTCTAGCTCGGTGAAACATCACCTTGCCACTAGATACAGTGACAGATACAAATACCATCCTGGGGAATTAGAACGACAATACAGGGCTGATGGCCCGCCGTCCTATTATTACGGTGTGCAAACTGAGAACATGATCAGATGGAAACATAATAACAATAATATAAGGGAGAAAAACGGTCGTCAAATTCCCGGCGCTTACATTAAGCATGAAAAGCACGGTCTCAGTAAAACCCTCCCGAAAAGATATCCTTCTCCATCAGATCGCAATGTAGACAGCTCGGATTCGGAATCTGGACCGAGCTCAAGTGAACGGGAATATTGGCCAAATAGCTACTGTTTGGAGAAACGAAAAAAACGCCTTCGAAAGAAGGGAAATTATCGTCCAAAACAGTATCTAGGAGAGAGTGATCCTAGCGAGCACTCGGACCCGGGCCATGGCAGATATAAGGAGAAATTTCCAAGCCATGTTTGTTGTTCGTCTGCTGAATGTGAGTATGAACAGCAGAGGTCACGTTCGTCTAGTTATGGACTAAACAATCGCAGAAATATTTCGCGAAGTCTCACGTCTGTCAGCTCAATCGATGATGAGAGTGGCTCATTTCGAGCTGGTTTTACGTTTAACCGTATTTCACCGCGCGTGAAAGGCAAAGCGCGTATTTCTAAAGTAAATATCAAATCTTTTTCTGCTGTACAACTTAATCCGTCTCGAATAAACCGCGCGACGAGTTCGACCAGTGACATTGGCATTTATGACGGGGCTCACTCGCGAGTGTATGCTTTGGAAAAAAATGCTTTGAAAGCTCGAAAGACAAGCAAAGACAGTCCTTCTTTGAGTGACAGCTCATGTACATCACCATCTCTAAAGAAGAGTCCCTTCAATACTCAACTTCGAGGACGAAGGTCTTCAACTAGCGGGGGTGAAACTCCTTCCACCACGCCAGTACCAAGAATATGTAGTCCTGAAATTGTTGACGATCAATTTCAAGCACCTGCGTCTAGTAGCTTCAAAGCAATTCATGCTCCTGTCTCCCAAGGCACCGGTGTGTTTATCACTGGTGATGAGGAACTAAATACTAGTAACAGTACTGAGGAGGGTGCCAAGGTTCTCAAAAACCTGATTGAGAACTTGGAGGAAGATGCCAACTTTGAAGAAGATGAAGTTGAAATAAAGAGGCCTGAACTGTTGCCATTGACTGTTTCAAATGTAGAAAATAATGATATTGGAGATGCTACCACTCCTGAGAGTATGGTTGACCCACCAATGACTAGTAGTGGTATATTGTCATCAAAGGAAGATGACCTGCAATCACCATTAACTCCTGGAGGAGTGAATAGAGTGTCTTCTTTTCCATTCGGAAAAGATACACCATATTCTATACAGAAACCATTTGTAACACTTGTTAATATACAAGAAGAGGATGAGGCTGTGCATTCAGATGGTAGCAGTGGGCAAATGCGCAGAAGACGCGAATCTGTAACGCGACGAAAATTGTCAAAGGAGAGTCAAGCGGATGTAAGGAAAGAAACGGACGACAGCGTTGTTACACCCCTACGACGACCTTCATATATTCAAGCCCAAAACTTAAATCGAATATCTCCTAACCATGAGGATGAAAAGATTGTTGAAGGTAGTAGAACTAAACCAAATGGTAAAGAACAGCATGTATATTGTGACAATATTGATGAGAAACACTCAGTTGATAGTTTGGTATTAAGAAGTGAAAAAGAAAATGTGAAACGGAGAGAGGAAACCAAACTTAGTGACGATAATGGGAATAGTAGAAGGAAATCAAAGAAAAGTGAAAGACCACGAATCCCTACTATTCTAAATCTTGACAAAGCTCTTGATGAGTTGTTTGATGATGTAAAGAATCAGCAGACTAGTAGTGGTAAGTAGATATTTAAAATCATTTATTTGCTGCAATAGACCATACCCATTATGACATTTCATTGCTACATATGTAGCTACTAAGACCAGATTGCTTTGCAAACGTTATCAGGCAATTACGCCAGCATGCTAGCAAAGCATGCTGGTCTTAGTGGTTAAATATGCTATGAAACATTATAACGGGTAAGGCCTATTGCAGCTCCCTAATTTTACCAAGTTTGCTGTATTATATGCATTGAAATCTTAATACGCCAGATTTCATGGGCAGTGATTTTTGTTGTATGCAATTATTACTGAACAGAGGCAGGCATGGAAACACTTGGAACTACTTCACCTTGTAACACCTCTTTGTTGTTCACTCTTTAGTATAATTCTACAAATCATCTGTTGGAATCAGGTTAATAATTCCTATCTTTAGTAACTTTCTGTTGCATCCTAGTTTTTGATATATTCTGAACACTTTATGACCTTTTCTTTGTAATACCCATACAATTTATTAGATTCAGAAATGCATGTTGCATCAAAAATTGCATGCTTGTTGATCTCTTCAATTCTTTTAAAATGCTCAGATTGATAACTGGTATTTTATGACTAAAGAGCTGATAACCTCAACTCACACCACTTCACTGGCAATAGTAACTTCTAGCGTAGAAAAATATGGTGTGGTGTGTATATGTTGTGTGAATCTTGAATCTAAAATATTACTACTGAGTTCTGTCATGGCAGTTACCACTGTACACACAAGTTATGTAATAGTTATTAATATTTAATATTCCCTGATCTTCTCAACCCATTTGATTCTGTCTAGAACCAAGTAATTTATTGTCCAGGGAGCTTTATCTTTGCATCGTAATTGTTTACCAAGCATCTAAGCTAAGGTCCCATGTTGAGAAATTGACACTTAACAAGTAGCAATAGGCTTTTCCTTATCTATAACTTTTGAACAGGCAAAGCAACTGCTTAAAAATTTAGCTATAGATCATGCAGCGCAGTTGTCAAGAAATTTCTCCCAATATTTTTAAGGGTAGTAGTGATGATTGTTGACTATCTCAGGTTTTTTATTAAGACACTTGAGTCTTGTTTCAAGTTTTTTTTACATTTTGTTGTTTACATAGCAACACCGTCATCAATCAGTTACACTATTCTTAAAAAATGTCTAGGTTTCTTATAAAGACTCCCAAAATTTATTTATTATGTGTGAAACTTGAACTCATGTTGAAATCAGTTCAGACAAGTTTTTCAGCGACTTCATGCTTGATTATAACAGGCACTTGATAACTTGACAAGCTGTTTTACCTTTATCTGCGATAGTTTTAACTTAAGAGCTAGTGCATTATTGAGAGTTTCTTTGTTAGGTAATGGATTGGCAAGGTTGAAAGTGAGTGCTTGACTGTAATCTATTGTTAATCTAGCAGGGGCCTTCTCTTTAGCAAATTAAATCCTACCTATGTATGGCATATGGCAACCAGAGGAAAATATCTTTGGCAGATCAGAGATTGAACTGGTTTTTCAACTAATGTTTCTATTTTCTGCGTTGCCATTTTGTTGCGATCTACAAATTACATTATTGATTCAACAACTTTTTAATCTATTAAAATAACCATAATTTTTAATTTGACAGAATATTCGAAATGTAGGCTGTATTACATTTCTGCAATAATTTTTCTGTTGCTATTGGTAACTCACTATGTTCTCAACGTCAAAGAGCGCGGTGTTAAAATCCTCTTCTACAGCATGTTTCGTACGCGTAATCTCAGTTTTGATTGCTGAATTGTTTCAAAGCTTAAATCCTTAGTTGAATAGGATTAAGACAATTTCCGTAGACTTGCCACTATTTTTCTACAGTCTGCACATTTTGACGATTTCAAAATCGATTTGATTCAACTTGTATATGTACAATTTCTTTATTGATATTGGGGCTTCATTAGTATGAGGCTTAGACAAAGTTCGTTTTTGAATGCATTGTAGATCTACAGTGCTATCATACTTTCACATGCGGGAAAATTCCTCCGAGTTTTCTGCAGTTTAGGGTGCATCTCAATGATTTTGAGCGACTATAGTAACGGCTTTCAGCTGTCAGGATGCTTTTACAGCACTTTCAACTTGTGCAACAGTTGGCACCTGTGGTATTATAAGATTACTACAATTCAATGTTTACTTGATTCGACTATTATAGTTTTTAGTGCAGGTGTGCGAAGTGATATAGCTTACAAAATTCATGAAATAGCCATTAGTTGTTGGAACTTGCTTGACAAAATATAATTATTGCACTTGATCACAGTTTTTCTTGCAATCAAAGATAGACACATTGAATTTTTTTATAAATTGAGCTTATAATGCGACAGTTATCAGTTCAGTAAATTCAGTAATGTTAGTGTTCTCCATAGCATACTGCGTGGTTTGTGAACTAACGAAGGATAATGACTTCAAAGGGACCGAAGTGAAGTGCTTGAGTGCGATACTAGATATTCAGGCTTTTGGGAATTAATAGCGCACATTATCCTCTTTATAAAGTAAAGGTAACACTGTCTGTCACATGCAATGTTCAGTTTATACAGAAGCGAAACGAAACGAAAGGTCTTGTTCGTGTATAGTTCACCAACTTAATGTTCTTTCAGAAAAAAACCTGAGTTTCTTCCCTTGGAATTACTCTTTCCGTTAAGCCATAGGTGCATAGGCAACGTGCATGAGCAATGCCCTTGCAAAGACGTTTTATTTATTTGAATATAAACATGTTTCTTATTAAAACTTTTTTCACGCTTATTGAACTATATAAGGCTGTTTCTTGCTTTACCAATGGCAATGACATGGACGTTATACCATAGATGTAGGTGCCAAGAAATTATACGATAGCATTACTTTTCTCGCGTTACACTGCAGTGTAACTTTGTGCTAGGAGCCTTCAACTTCTGAGCTATTCTTTAGTAAATTAAACGCATTGCATAGTACGAGTGATATTATTAGGGTTAGGTTGATTTACGTTGATTTCTTTGTTCTGACATGGCTATCTGTATGTTTATAACACTGTCCAGAAGCTATATTTAAATAGATTTTAAATAGTGTTGTAAATCTTTGCCATTGTCTACTAAACTGATCATAATTAAAATTGTTGTGGGGCTTTGGCGGCTAGGACAAGTGCCTTTCACCAGTGAGGTTGTAGGTTCGTTTCTCGGCGCAGACTTAACTTTCTCACGCGAAAAGAGTTCGTCAAGTGCTCTGCCGAATGTCGTAGGTTGTCTCCGAGCACTCCGGTTTCCTCTATCGGGAAAGCTGATAGAGTGGGTTAGGTTAAGCAGTTTAGGAAAACTAATACCACAATTGCTGTTAAGATAAATAGCTTAAGTTAGATATGCTTATAGTCGTCGTAAGTAATATATAGTTGCACTGCATTATCATTTGATTATGAAAATTTCTTGCAGGGGTGACCATTAAAATAACGTCAAATATCATAAAATATCATAAAGAAATAAGCAACAAGATTTGCATGCCCATCATGCACTTCATTTTCTAACTATTGTTTCTAAGATACTTAGTATAGCATCCCGCAGTATTGCGCATGTCAAGACTCGATAGAGAGGTTCAGATTCGAGTTCTATAGCTAATACGACTACCATTGATTAAGTCTAACCAATGAGGTGCGCTCTGTGAATTTGATTCACCAATCAAATGGTCAGCGAGAGAGTAGTAGCGGTAATGAAGTCCAATCTGAACCTCACTGACTATCCATGAACGCGCTTCTTTTTATGTACTATCAGTTTATATCTTTCTGTGTTACTTTCCTAGGTACAATTAATGTCTTGCCGCGCATTTCAACCATTCTTTTTTCCTTGTCATTTCTTTAGTAGTAGTTATAAGAACAGTCTCTTATCGGAATACAATGACCGATAGTAGACTCTAGTTTATGAATTGCGATGTCGTGTGTTTTAAATCTAAAATTTACATGCATGCCATTCATTTTAATGCCAGATTCAGATTGCCTGGAAAACGGATAGGAATGTATCCCCACAAACAAAACAAAAAAAAACGATTTGGAAATACTCAAGTGACTTAAAATTAAGTTAGTTCGTCGTGAAAACTTGTCTAGCTATACAGCATGTTATTATTTGACATTTTAAATTACCGTCTTACTTTATGTCAAGATGTGGTTAAACTTTCTGCTGATGTTTGTAATATAGTTTGGTTGCGCGCTATAAATGTGATGTTCTGTATGCGGTATACGTTTCCACTTTGTACGAATAATAGTATTACGTTCAATGCAAGTATTGCGCCGCAAGTTTTCTTTCTTGAAGGCTCGTGACGTACGTGTAAATATGCGTTGTTATTTATTTGTTTCATATTGCTCTCTTACGTGTCTTTTTCAGCGAATCTTGAAGATAGGAAAAGTGTTTCAAGGGGAGAAAGTGTTCCAGAGCGGACGACTAACGTCTCTGTGACTGATGCCGCTGTGAATCGAGAGACTCGTAAACGTAGCAATTCTATAGAGGATCCAAGTTCTGCAGTAAAACTGATTGCATCCGAAGCTGATTCAACGTACATGCAACGTGCAGATGGCAAGGTAGAACGTAGGCGTGAGAAGAACGAACAAAGTGAGGTTGATAGATCCCTTGAACTACTTGATGAACTTGTTGTTGAGTTGAGTGAGAAGGAACCGAGTACGCATGCGACTGAACGACCTGCATTATCTCGCAATGTTGATGGGAAGAGTGCTGGCTCAGCTAGTGACGTTGTCATGTCTCCAAGTCCAAGTCAAACTAGTATCAATAGTGAGAAATCAACTTCAGGAAATGAACTTATTGATAAAGATGTGGGTGTGTCTTCTCTCGCAGATATGTACCCCAGTCGATATCACAGTGACCCCACACCGCGAGTGATAGAAGACTTCACTACCATCCAAGAAACTATAGCGGAATACGACATCAAGCCCAGGAATAGTAACAGTGAACCTGCAATCAACGGCAAGCTCTTGGAACAGGCTGCAGATCTTGCCAAAGCGAAGGCGGCTGAAAAAGAGAATGCTGAACATAAAAATAGTATTGAACATGCAGCATCGACTCCTGCTGATCTGTCTGGCAATGCGCAACCACAACAGAAATTACGGCGAAGAGAGAGCGAGAAAGCTCGACGTAGACAAGCTGCAAAGGCTGCTGCTCAGATTGAGGCTAATGCTAAAGAGGCAAAGCACGGTGAAGATGATATCACGAAGAATGGTGAACCACCAGACCATCACACGTGGCCAAGAACCAATACCGAACCGGAAGCTGGAGAAGTACCAACTGGAAAGAAGAAAAAAGCTAAGAAGAGTGTAAGTACTAATCGTCTTGTGTGTGCACGGTAAACTCTTATATACTAAATACTTCAGACGTGAAAAATGATTTTGTTTCCAACGATCCAGGTTATACTGCATGTACAATTGGTATTGTAATATTGTTGCTATATGCATGTTAAATACTATTTCAGAAGTACAAAAGAACAAACACTCTGACAACATCGATTGTCCAATAATCGGCAACTATAACTTATTCTTAGTGCACTGTTTGCTCACAATATACAGAAAATTAATAAGATTAAAGGCATGTATTTGGATATAGATATATGCGACTTGTACAATTCACTTCATTTATCCCTGCAACGCCTCACCTCATTCAAGTGTTTTTTGGAAGATACTTCGCACTTGGATGTCGGATTAACCTTCTCCGTATTTTTCAATTAGGAAATGAGATGGCATGTTATTCAAAACTTGATAGAGACGGAACAGTCTTATGTACAAAGTCTTCAGTACCTGGTCAAGGTAGGATTTTATTGTTTCTACAATGTCAATGGCCTTTAACCGTTTAGACTAAATTTTAAGAAGTTTGAATTGGGTAAATCGTTTTCCACAGCCTGAAAGAGCATCCTAAATTTAGTATAACTGCCATGTTTGGTTCCGAAATGTTGTAAAATAAGAAAAATATAGCCGTGCAAAGGTGGCAAATTTTGTATATTTTTCTATTACGCGCGGGAAATTAATAACCCCGTTCGAGAAAAAAGGTATTTTAAATTTCTCGCACGTAATAGAAAAATATACAAAATTTGCCAACTTATTTTACAACATTTCGCAACCAAACTTGGCAGTTTTACTAAACTCAGGATGCTCTTTCAGGCTCTGGTAAAAGATTTTCCTAATTCAAAATTTTTTAAACTTTAGTTTAAAAAGTTAAAGGTCCATTAGCTTTTCTCACGCTATTTCGTGTTAGCCCGAAATCATTGTTTTGATTGTGATTTTTTATCATAAGAAAACATTTAATTTTTTTCTACTTGTTAACAATTGTTTGACACTTGGTGCCTTTATATTTGATGAGAATTTGGAGTAGGTAAATAGCAAAACTTTTCCATGTAAATACGAGCCGAAAATTTACATTTTTTCATCTCGTATTTTTTTGGCAAAATCTCAAAACGTATTGCTGAAATCTCACACAAAGTTAGCAACAGTCTCAGGTTTACTAAAAAACGAGAAATTTGGTTATATTTTATTTTCATTGATTTTCCATGATAAAAAATGTCTGCGTGTTCGCTTTGCCAGAATCCTTGGCGAACATAATTTTGTGCCAGTTGATGAATGTTGTTCAAAAAAAAACTTTAAAATAGGAATGATTAGCATTTGCTGACGTTCGTGTATTCATATCAATGTTTTCCATGCATCTTGACGAATCGACGCGCGTGTTACCTTTTTTTTTTTGGATTACTATCGTCATGCCATGTATATCGTGACATTAATCATATACCCAACTATACTCATCACGTACCATACCATACCATACCATATATATACCATACCAACTGTGCTGTACTGTACTGTTGCACCATAATTTGATGATAAACAGCGGTGTGCTTTGTTGTGTTGCAATCTATACTCACAAATCCAGACGGTGAACAAAATCTGTTTTCAGTAGGATAATACTTTAAGATAAACGTTTCACTCGAAACCTTAGCATTTAGAACTTAATCTCATTTGGATTTGTTATTGTGTGTGTTCACGAGCGAGTTTGTTTTCATGCAACATTTCTTCGAATTCTGAAACAAGATTTAGTCAATTATCGTTGACTAATGATGATGGATTAACTACATGTTGATTGATGCAGCTGCGCTTGCTTACTTTTGGACAGTTACTTTAAAACCTGGGAGAACTTTTGTATATTAACTCATTGATTGATAAGACCATTAAGAAGGCTTAGACCGCTGATCACTGGATTATGCTTTGAAGCGTTAATTCTATGGTTAATACCCTGATTATTCATGATATGTCGGTTGCACTTGCTCTCACGGTTTAATGGCGATTTTGGCCATGGAAAAAAACATGACGGCATGCGTGTATGTATAGCAAACCTTGAAATTACATGGTGGCAGAAGCTATGCAGCACAATGTATAGCACTTTACCACTGAGGACTATCTACTTCAGTAGCATGAATTTACCATAGAACGTTTTTGATTTTAATGGTTTTGTATTGTTAATTATGGCGAAGTGCCAAACTGAGACACAGTAGTAGACTGTTTTATCTCTTCATCAGCCGCTTCTAATGACTCGTCTTTACATGCGTTGCCATGCTTAATAAGGCTGCGTTTACACTGTACCGGATTCACTCCTCACGACATCTTCGTTTGCTGTTAAAGAGCAATAATCACCATCAAATGTTAACTATTACCATTAAAAATCTTTACAGAGCATCGATAGTTGCAAAATTTGAGCCGCTACGATGGCAATCCGGTATAGTGTATAAACGGGGCCTAAATGGCATGTATGAAGGCTTGTTTTAAGTAGGGGGCGTCTGGGCAGGAAAGAGTCGTCAGTTAACTCAATATACTTTTAAGTTCCTCCGCTTTGTTGTGGCATGACTTTGCCTGGAGATTGTAATTTTTGCAATGAATATATTTGGCCTCTATCTTGTGGAGTAATCCATTGCTCAGTAATTTGCACATATCTATCGGTTTTGCTCATTTTTCTTTCAAATCCGTTACATTTCAATTGCACTGTGATACTACAAATGGTCACGAGATAATGTACGCACGCTATAATATCTTGAAAACATAGCAGTGACTGTTGCCGGAGCCATAGTAGAACTTCATCGTTACTGTGGTATCCGAAACTTGTGTTTCATTTAGTACACATTGTTTTCAACGTACGATGCATTAAAAATGGCTGTCACGTCGCCGAAGCCAGGGCCGCCGAGAGGAATTTCGGGCCCGTGGCCAAAAAATATTTACGGGCCCCCCTCCCCCTCCATTTGTCCTTTGTTATCACACACAGATTAACAATTTGGCGTCAACTACAAAGTTGTTTTTCATCAAATCGATTTTATCGTTTCACAGTTAAGATAATGTAAAATATATTCTTTTGTTTTCTTAACAGCGGGCCCCCTTTGACTCCGGGCCCCTGGTCAACGACCAGGCTGACCCCCCCTCTCGTCGGGCCTGCAATGAACGGTTTCAAACAATGAAATTATGCAATCTTGAAGAGCTATAATGGGGGGGCTGAGCCCCCCAAACTTGACATAGAATTTTAACAAGGGGGGCTCAGCCCCCCCCCCGAGCCCCCCCTCCAATACACCCCTGGATATTATTATCCTTCACATTCAGCTATGACTGTGCCTAGCCATGTTCTAAGAGCTTAGTTTGAGTTCTTCGTATTTAATAACATTCAAGAATAATTCATATTCAATAATATGTAAGTCGATAGTATGTCTTGTAAAGACTGCGACTTAAAAGAGCGAGATAATAACTTTTATTTCATATCATGATGGGGAATCAGATCAGATGGGGCTTAAAAAGCGAAAGAATCACTTTTTAGATCATATCCGCGTTTTACTCGAAAGGTTAAAACGCGGATGGGGCCTTAAAATCATTTGTTGTGAGAAAACAGTTCATCCGTCCGTCCTGTCCGCATGATGCATCCGTCCGGAATTTCCATCCGCGTTTTACCCTAACCCCAAGATTTTTACAGGCCACCCTTCAAATGTTTGGAAACCTTCTTGGTCGAAATTGGCCAATCAGAAAATTAGAACAGCGACGCAATGCTTTGTTCAATAGGATTGCGTAATTTATTCATTGCAGAATTTAGCAAAAATGGTTAGATCGATTTTGTTGGGGACGATTGTAATATCATTTCATTCAGGTAATTACGAGGCCAATTGTCAAGACGGTGCAATGTATTTTACTTTGAAAGACATTAAACAACTAGAAAGAAACGGGCAGAGAGAGGTCTGTACTCAATTTAATTAATAAAAAAATCTATATAAGCATTAGTTTGTGGATACACCACGTATATTTATTATTGTATCCACAAACTAATGGTGTATCCACAAACTAATGCTTATATTGTTGTTTGCGCCATGCAAAATTATAAAAATCTTAAAAAATATCTAGTTCGGCAAGAAATATGTTTTACGGAATTCTTTACCAGTGTTCCGTAATTCATGTGGTCCTTACAGTTAGATCTTTTCATCCAAGCTTTGATTTCGCTGCAGAGATATTTTATCTGAGCAGTGTTGTGCTTCTTTTAATTCAAATTTGAAATCCCTGTGCGTTTTCTTTTGTTGGATTCTGTGATTTTTGATCGCCCTTGACAGTTTTAACTACTTTTCCGATTGCGGTTTCATTTCAATGTTTTCTGTTTAGCTTTTAGAAAAAATTTTCAAGTCAACAGCAGAAACTTCCAATAAAACTAGTTTTGAAATTCCCACACATGGTGAGTTTCTCATAATATATGCTTTGTTGACGGTCCAGGCACTAGAACGAAGCATGACATAGCGCATCAGAGCATGTTTTTTAATTTGTATATGCATTTTTTGAAAGATGGCAGCCTCTTCCCTTGTAAAGAATCTTGCAAACCTGGGGCAGTTCCTTCGCTTCATCGCTGGCTTAAATGCGCAGGAAAAGAAGGTAAAATCTAATGTATTTGATTTTATACGACTACAAAGTAAGTAAACAGTCGTCCAAGGCATATTTCCTATTCGATGTCATATACCATATCCATACATGTTATAACTGTACACGACGCCAAGGACGAAACAAAACGTTAACATCGTAATAGAATCAATTGAATGGAATTACAAAATATAACTTTCCTTTGTATTGTGCCAGTTTTCCAGCGCAGAACTATCAACAATTCGTAGTCATATTAGCCTCGTCTCATTTTCATGCATGCATGTGCATGTATACTACAGAACTGCAGGAACTTTCGCAATATTTGGTTCAGTGTCGTGATTATAAACGAGGGTCGTTTTTGCGTTTTTGAAGAGAGAGAGAAAATCAGTGCTTTAAAAAGAAATATGTGGATGCAAGAGTCAAAGTTTAAAGCTGTTAATCCTAACCGTTACGTGCTACGCAAATACGACGAGACAGAACCTCAGGTACAGAAGAGTTTAGCATTCATATCCAGAACTTGCTATAAGTAGTGGTAAAACGTAATAGAACTCGTGGTAGGACTGCCTTAATTGCACTAAAACTCGTTAAATAAAGAATTAAACCTTTAAAGGAACTTGGAACAATGTAAACTTCAGGAACTAGGCCGCGACGTGTGACAGATAAGGTGAATGTTATGCATGAGTCTTTCCAAGATTGTTTCTGAGACTCCCTGAAAGGTTTGGTCAACAATCAAGTCTGGTTCTCATATGTCAGTACTCACGTCACAATACAGGGCACGAGTGTTTTGGTGTTTGGTGTGTCTCCTGGTGCTGGTTCTGAGGTTGCGAGTCCATGCAGTCACTGGCATTCAGTGTCGGGATTGTGCCGCTGGGAGACTTGTCCTCGGGAGTATGACGGGGTTCTTTTTGAATTGGGCTCAGTTTACAATGGCGTTTGGATGTGGATTGTCTGCAGTAGTGACGGATCAGTCGGCCTACACGACAATCAAGATTGCCGCATGGATGAGCCTGGCTCTGTATGGGTATGGGAGGAGCTGCGTCTTGAGTTACAGGTTGTACTAGCGTAGAGGTGGATCCGGAGGACGGTTACCCATGTGTCATTGGAGAGCTCAGTGGTGTTGGGCAGCTGGTGTCATCTGTCTGGAGAACCTTCAGTATTAGCTGCAAAGGTGTGGGTGACTGAGGGTCGGATATGGCTTGTGTTGAGCAGGTTGCTATGGCACGATTACTGCAGTCAGTTGTCGGCGGTGGTGTTGCCAGCTCCGGAGTTGGTTTTAGTGGGATCCAGGTTTTGATGGACATTAGAGGTGGAATAATGCGAGTGTTGGATGACTTAGCAGTGCTGTTGTCGGTGGGCTCCAGAATGATGGCCTTCTCAGGAGTCTCTTTGCAGGCTGCCAGGAGTGTTTGGATCAGGTATTGGTCGTCGGATTTTTGCGATAGGCCTTCTGGTGGCTCTTGGGAGCTCAGCTGGAGGGAGCCTGACACATCGATGGTGAGCGATGCTGGTGAACTTGGGGATTCCATTGAGACGCTTGTTTGTATGTAATGAGAGCTGCCGCTTGACACTGGGGACGACAGGATCGTTGGGGTGAGAGGGATTCGTTCTCTTTGGTGTTTCAGGATGTGCCCCTCAACGTCATTTTGCAGCGTGGAAGAATTACAGATAATGCAAACATAGGTAACATTAAGTGTATAGTTCTTTTGGTGGGTGGCAAAGTGGGATATAAGCGATCGTGGCCACTTCACTTGCCTCGAGTTGAAGGAACATAAAGGGCACTTGATATTTTGTCGTGGAATGTTTAAGAGAAACTTGACCTTGACTTCAGGAGGTTCAGTAGCTTCTGGGGTTCCACTCATGATTAGTACTTAAGTGGTGAAACTATGGATCCCTGAGATAGGTAGTCAGAGGCACATAGGGCCCACTATTAGTGCAACAGTGAAGTGTATGTACAGTACAGATCTCCACAACAATATATATACAAAATCCCCCAAATATATACAACTTCAAAATTATATACAAGTCTAGCTATTGATCTACAGGGTATAAGTTTATTTACAGACCGACACTATATACACTTGTGCGCGTTTCAGTGCAGGCATACTCTAACAGACTTCCTCCAAATGAATAAAGAGTTATGCCTAAGAAAAGCTAATTTCCTTGAACCTCGAGAGACACCCCTCGACCCTCGTTCCTCGATCCTCGACTCGCGATCCTCGACCCTCGATCCTCGACCTTGATCCTCGAAACAACAAACTCCCTCGGTCCTCGAGCAACCCTCCATGTGACCACAAAAATAGAACGCCAGGGAAACCCCACTTTTCCGGGTTGCAACAGGCAAGAAATAATAAAATTATGAAGTAAGAGAAAGGAAGGAGAGTCCCGAGTCCTTAGAAGGACTGTAGAGTTGCGACAGAAGTTGTCTACTTTTCACAAACTCCCTTCAAACAAAACAGCAAACAAACCCAAAAAGCGCCAGAGAGAACAACCAAAAATAAAATGCTACCGTCTATTATATAAAAAGTTCAGTTCCCAAAATAAAACCCCGGGGCAAGGGCAAAACACCGAAATCCAACTGTAGAGCCGATCAAGGACTGCGAAAGAACTCGCTGGTCTACCTCCCACAAATTCTTGTCCAAACCAACAACCAAAACCAAGAAGCGCGGGAGACAACAAAAAACCAAAATTAAAATCGCTACCCTAGCTATAAAAAGTTCAGATCCCCAAAATAAAACCCCAGGGCACGGGCAAACACCAAAATCCAACTGTAGAACCGGGCAAGGACTGTGAAAGACCTCGCCGGTCTACCTCCCGTGAACTCCCTTCGCAAACCAAAACAAAAAGTATAAAAAGAAACAAAAACGCCAAAGAAAAAGCAACCAAATGGGATACCTGAATGTCTCTAAAAGACCTCCCAAGCTTCACACACCCGATGGTCAATTGGCTGGTTGTTCGCACGCGAACCAGAACAAAAAATTGCTCCCCGTGGCCGAAATCGCTTTAAGAATCAAGAGAGATCCGATCTACACTTGATCTTATTTTGATTAACGACAACCAAGTATTACGACTCCGACGGTGCAATGAAGCCTGAACCTGGGTGCAAATGCCGCAACCACGCAGGCCGCTACCTTGCGGCACAGACCGACAAGGGGTATGATCCCCTCCGCAATGATACGAAGCGATGATGGTAGTAAACTACCTGGTGGAAGAATATGCAAAAAAGATCGGACAAACATAATTATGGGACAAACATAATTACAGGACAAACAAAATTACTAGACAATTTACGGGACAGCACAACATAAAGGACAGACACATTGACAAACAAATTTAGGATCCATAAAGATCCACCCAGCCACCTCTGAAGAAGCCTGGGGCAAAAATTGAGGACCAGAGCAACGACAGTAGCACCAATTAAGGAGACCCTCACACTCTAGACAAGTTGACCGATCCTCCCAAAATCCCAGCAGTAACAACCAATGAAGGCGACCCCCGATCATTCAGGATAATTGGACACAAAAAAGGACTGCACAAGACAGCACAAAACGGCACAAAACAGCACAAGACAATTTCCATCTTTCCAAAATCCTGGCAGGAGCTACCAATTAAGGCGATCCTCGATCATTCAGAAAGACAAAGGAATGACAAAATACCAACAAAAAAAGGAAGACGTTTAGGTAATAAAATGACGTCCAAAACGGATCCAGCCGTCAGAAGTAAGATTCCCAATCTCCCCATTTGCCAACCAGTCTTTGACAAATTTAGCAGCAGAACATTTTTTACGTTCACACGAACAAGAAGCCTGAAGATCGATTTTGCAGCCCTCAGAGTTTTTCCTCAGGTGATGTAACCAAGTACTCGAATTGCTGCTTGTTGCATGCCAACCAGATATGATGACGTAAGACCCCCAAACGAGCAGAATAAACAAGAGGAACACCAGAACGGGAAGAAAAACCAAACAGAATGGAAGAAGAAGAGAGAGGTAAACTAGAAGCATGACGATGACGAAGAATGTTAGATAACCAAGCCCAAATATCCTGAGCAAACGAGCAGTCAACAAACAGATAAAGAAGAGACTCAGGCTCGCTGCAAGAATATAAAGGATCTACATTCATCCCAAAGCGAAGCAAACGG
Organism: Phenganax marumi; assembly: GCA_025400095.1. Taxonomy (NCBI): domain Eukaryota; kingdom Metazoa; phylum Cnidaria; class Anthozoa; order Malacalcyonacea; family Clavulariidae; genus Phenganax; species Phenganax marumi. The sequence goes on from JAODVM010417166.1 coordinate 25,085, forward strand.
TCAGCAGTTGGTAGAGTGCCATGAAAGGACAACCAGGCAGTGTCCTGGACCGATCTCACAAACTGCCAGAGGCACAGACTACTCCACACCCTTGGCCAGTCCACCTCAATATCCATTTCGCTAAATTTGGCAACTGAGCGGTGATCAGTTTGCTGACAAGAAGACAAAATAGAATAGGCACTTTTTGCAGTTAGTTTTTCAATGGGAACATCATCCCCAACTGGTTTTGAGATTACCCAAATGCCAGACTGTTGCCTACCCTTGAGGTCAACCCAAGATCTTAATGCTCCAGCATAAAATGGAGGAAGCGTTTTAATTAAATAAGCAGGAATATGATCTGTTGCAAGAACCTCTTCAATGCCTTGTCCCCGAAAAGAACAAGCCATATAGTATTCAAAAAATGAGGTCCAGGGATGTTGTAACTGAGACAAAATCTCCTAATCCACACTGCCCGAAGAGAACAAAGCTTTCTGTGGACATCGAAAACATTTAAGCCACCAGCAGCAATTGGTTGAGTGACCGATGAACGAGACATCCACTCTCTCTTTTTAGCCCAAACAAAAGCAAATAAAATCTTATTGATATTTTTCACAATGGAAGAAGGCATATCAAATACTGAGGCTTGATACCAAAAAAGACTAAGTCCCAATACATTTGCAATTAAAGCCCAACCACGAAAGGAGATATTACGATTTTTCCACAAAACCAGCTGGTCTTCAAATTTGGTGAGGAGGGAGCTCCAATCAACAGATATATTATTACCAAGCTGACACCCAAGAACAGTGATGGATTCGCTTGTCCAATTGAGGGCAACCAGCATATCGCCATGATGTTTCCAGGATCCTATCAAAAGGCCATGACTTTTGTTAACATTTAAACAGGCACCAGAAGCTCACTCATACCGAGCAAAAAGGTCAAAAAGAGAAAGAAGAGATCGATCTGAGCACACTAAACACTTGCCTCATCAGCATACTGACTAAGTTTAGAAATTCTATTATCAGGGAGAGGAAAGCCATCAATATTAGGATCCTTACAGATAGCACTGGCAACTGTCTCTGCCACTAGTATATATAGTAAAGGAGACAAAGGGCAGCCCTGTCTAACCCCATGGGAAACAGGAAAGCGTTC
>JAODVM010417277.1:0-26205 GCA_025400095.1 Phenganax marumi
ATCCCACCCTCCCCGAGCTTGTCGACGATGCGGTAGTGGGAAAGGGTCTCACCGATCACGCGGGTCTCTCCGGAGCGGCCGCATCATATCGCCGGGCCTGGACCGTCGGTTCCGCTCAGCCTTTGCGGCCGCCGACGAGTGCTCCGGCAACACCGACGAGCGGGATCAGGAAGTTGTACCAGGCGGGGTTCTGCGCGTGCTGACCGGCTTCGCCGAACGTCATCTCCGCCACCGGCTTGTCGACCGGCTCGCGATCTTCGTAGCTCGACTCGGCGGTGATGGCGAAGAGCGCTCCGAGAAACAGGATCACCGCCACGAGGATCTTGACCGCGGTCATCGATCGGCCGATCTTGCGTGCGACCCAGCCGCCGGCGATCGCGGCGACGAAGCCGAAGACGAGGTTGTTGACGATCCAGGCGGTCGAGGGCGCCGGACCCTCGCCGGCGAAGGCCCCGGAGCCTCCGAGAACCATCCATGCCAGGCCGATGCCGACCATGACGACTACCACGATCGCCACATACCCGGCGATCGCCGCGAGAACGTTGCGCAACATGCCCCCTCCTTTCGATTCGGCCAAGGGTAGCAGGGCGTGAACCGAACCAAGCCTCCGGGGAACTCAAGGGCTGGAGGTAAAGCTATGCGCACGTCGAGCCTCGTTGTCGTTTTTCTTCTCGCCCTCTTCGCCGGGGGCTGTCTGCTGGTCCCACAGGCTCCCGGCGGCTTTCAGACGCTGATCCTCTATTTCGAGCTCGCCGAGGGACTCGCCGAGGGTGAGGCGACCGAGGTGCACTCGATGGTCTTCCCGAGTCGAGTGGTTCTGAAAGGGCACTTCGTCCGCGTCTCCGGCCGCATCGACACGTCCAAGGTCGCGTCCGCAGGCGTGCCGAGCCGAGCCTCGATCACGGTCGTCGGGGAGAATCGGGAGACCGGCAAGAGCGCCTACCGCGTGCCCCTGAACGCCTCCATCAACGACGACGGGTCGTTCAGCGTGAGCAAGAAGCTCAAGAAGAACATCGACGCCGACACACTCCAGACCGTCACGGTGGAGCTCCGCGACGGAGATATCCCCGCGGGGAGTCGGATCGCGCTCTGCGTCGACGTCGCGCGGAAGAAGGGCGATCTGAGCAAGGAGAGCGACTGCGGCTCGACGAGCTCGGGCCCACCCCCTTCGGGTGACGCTCACGTCATTCAGGTGCTCGACAACAGCTTCTCTCCCAAGAGCCTGACGATTCAGCCCGGCGACACCGTGCGTTGGGTGCTCGAAGGAGCCGCCACCAACCACACGGTGACGGCGATGGGAGGCACCTTCGACAGCGGGTTCGTGTTCACCTCCCAGGGCGCGATCTTCGAGCGGACCTTCCCGGCCTCGGCCGACGGCCAGACCTTCGAGTACTCCTGCGAGACGCACAAGGGGTGCTGCGAGATGCAGGGATCGATCCGCGTCGGTGCCAGCGCGCCGCAGCCCAGCGACGGCTACTAGAGCGCCCAGCCGCTCGGTCGTCGGGCCCCGTCGCCTCATCGAGTACGCTCGGGAGGTGAGCGAGACCTCGATGTCCGACTACCGGCAGACCTACGATCGTTGGCGCGCCGATCCACTCGGTTTCTGGGCCGAGGCGGCTCGACTCGTCGACTTCTACGAGCCCTGGACCCGAGTCCTCGACGACTCGCACGCGCCCCTCTACCGCTGGTTTCCGGGTGCGCGTACCAACACCTGCTACAACGCTGTGGACCGGCAGGTCGAGAGGGGCCGCGGGGAGCAGAGCGCCGTCATCTACGACAGCGCGATGACCGGCGCGCGTCGCTCCTACTCGTACCGCGAGCTTCGGGATCGAGTCGCCGAGCTCGCCGGCGCCCTGCGGGATCAGGGGGTGGAGAAGGGCGATCGGGTCGTGGTCTACATGCCGATGGTCCCCGAGGCGGTCTTCGCGATGCTCGCCTGCGCGAGGCTGGGCGCCGTTCACTCGGTGGTCTTCGGTGGGTTCGCGCCTCACGAGCTCGCCACCCGGATCGACGATGCTCGACCCAAGGTCGTCCTGTCGGCCTCCTGTGGCCTCGAGCCCAAGCGCGTCGTGGCCTACAAGCCGCTGCTCGATCGCGCCATCGAGTTGGCCGAGCACAAGCCGGAGCGCTGCATCGTTCTGCAGCGCCCGGAGCTCGAGGCGACCCTCACCTCGCCGAGAGACCTCGACTGGTCCGAGGCCGTCGAGGGGAGCCAGCCCTCGGAATGTGTGCCGGTCGAGGCCACCGATCCGCTATACGTTCTCTACACCTCGGGCACCACCGGCGTTCCAAAGGGCGTCGTGCGAGACAACGGCGGCCACATGGTCGCGCTGGCGTGGAGTATGGGCAGCGTCTACGGAGCTCAGGCGGGCGACGTGTATTGGGCGGCCTCCGACATCGGCTGGGTCGTGGGGCACTCGTACATCGTCTACGGACCACTCCTGGCTGGATGCACGACGGTCTTGTACGAGGGCAAGCCGGTCGGCACACCGGATGCCGGCGCCTTCTGGCGCGTGGTCGAGGACTACGGAGTCCAGACGCTGTTCACGGCCCCCACCGCCTTTCGAGCGATCAAGGGGGCGGATCCCGAGGGCTCCCTCCTGCGCGACCACGACACGAGCTCCCTGTCGACCCTCTTTCTCGCCGGCGAGCGGGCCGACCCGGCGACCGTGCGCTGGGCGGAGGAGCGACTCGGCGTGCCGGTGATCGACCACTGGTGGCAGACCGAGACCGGCTGGCCGGTGTCGGCGAACTGCGTCGGCCTCGGCCTGCAACCGGTGAAGTACGGCAGCGCTTCGACTCCGGTCCCGGGGTGGGACGTTCGAATCCTCGACGACGAGGGTAGGGAAGAGCCGCCCGACCGGATCGGCAACATCGTGGTCAAGCTACCCCTGCCCCCCGGCGCGCTGCCGACGCTGTGGAGGAACGACGAGGGCTACGCCAGCTCCTATCTGGAGACCTTCCCCGGGTTCTACGAGACCGGCGACGCCGGCTTCCTCGATCGAGACGGCTACCTGCACATCATGAGTCGCACCGACGACATCATCAACGTGGCGGGGCACCGTCTTTCGACGGGAGGCATGGAGGAGGTGCTCGCCGAGCATCGGGACGTCGCCGAGTGTGCGGTGATCGGTGTGCGGGACGAACTGAAGGGGGCGGTCCCCGTCGGGCTGGTCGTGCTCAACGGCGGGGTCACCCGCGACGCCGGCCGGATCGCTGCCGAGCTGGTTCAGCGCGTGCGGGATCGCATCGGCCCCGTGGCCGCCTTCAAGCGCGTGGTGGTCGTCGAGCGCCTGCCGAAGACGCGCTCGGGCAAGGTGCTCCGCGGAACGATGCGCAAGATCGCCGACGGCGAGGAGTATCGAATGCCTGCGACGATCGAGGACCCCGCGGTGCTCTCGGAGATCGAGAGCGCACTGCGGCCGTCGTAATCTCCCTGAAAGCCTCCCCTCACGAAGCCGTAATCGCGCCTTCCCTAGCCTGCGCGTGATGAGCGAGAGCCGATCCGCCGAGAGCTCACTCGAAGTCACGGAAGGGGACAGGATGAAACTGCAGGCATATTCGATCTTGATACTCACGGGTCTGTTGCTGGTCGGGACTCCGCCGGCGACCTGGGCGCAGAAGCTCGAATCGGAAGACTGGTCGATCGACGGCGCACCCTTTCAACCCCAGGCGTTGAACTGCGACGTCGGCTCCCTGAGCCTGGCTCCCGGGACACATACGCTGATGGGCAACCTCGTCGTCACCGTGGAGCTGCCGCCCGACGCCGGAGGGGTGACCTGTGTGGTCGGCTGCTCGAACACCTCGATCGCCTGGCAGGGCTACCGGAATCGATTCGGCAGCGCTCTCGACTGGAGCCAGGGCGCGGTGCCGGGCTGCAGCATCGACTGGCTCGCCAGCAATGCGGCACCACGCTTCTGTCGCGATGCGCACGAGGCGCTCCTCGACTCTCCGATCCCGGGTGCCTGCGACCGGATCTGGTTCCAACCCTGCTTCGCGGGCGGTGAGTCTCCAACCCCGACAAGCCAACAGAGGGCGAACTTCGCCGCCGTGGTCGAGTGGCTCCGGACGACCCCTGGCTTCGCCGGTGCTCCGATCTACGCCTCGTCGCTGCCCGAGTTCCGCACGGGCTGCACGCGTGGCGAGCTCTCGAGCTATGTGTCGGACGTTCTCATCCAGGAGTCGATCGACGCCGGCGACATCTACTCGTGGGGCCCCTACTTCCCACCGATGGAGCTGGGCGACGCGCGTCAGGACAACTGCCATCAGTCGTCGTCCCGTCGGTCCCTCGACGGTCAGATTCTGTGTGACTTCTTCGGGGGCTGCGGCTAGGCTGCCGGCGCTGGCCTAGCCCGCGAGGCTCGCGACCGCGGTCTCCTGGTCGCCGAAGAGGGAGAGGACCCGGTGGAGCCGGGTGAGCTCGATGATCGACTCGACCTCGGGCTTCAGGCTCGCGAGCACGACGTCGCCGCCCACCGAGCGCGCGGACTTGAGCGTCGAGACCAGAACGGAGAGGCCACTCGAGTCGACGAATCGAACGTCGCCGAGATCGAGCACCAGGCGCGTCCGGCCGGACTCGATAACGCCCAGGATCTCGTCACGGGTCTGGGTGGCGACGGCGGCGTTCAGATTGCCGGCCAGCGTGACGACCTCTACATTTCCCTCTGCGCGTCGCTCGAGCATGATCCTGTCCTCCGAAGGGTCGGTGCGCAACGCACCTATTGTTTGTTAAAAATAGATAAATAACTGTTAACTATTCCACGGGTGCTTGCGGATGTCTGCCGTCGCCACGCACCTGCGCCAGGTTGCCCCCGGGCCGGGCGCCCTGTACGCTGCCGCCAAGCGCATCGAACAGTCAGACCGTTCTCTCGAAAGCCGGACCGTGAGCAGGCTCGGCAGGGTCGCCAAGGGAGGGAAAAGGATGAAGATCGTCACTCGTTGCCTGATGGCCGCGATGCCGATGGCCGGCGTAGCCGTTGGCGCCTGGGGCCAGCCTGAGCTGCAGATTCAGCGCCCCACGCTCGAGCAGCGCCAGAGGCTCGAGAGGGTCCAGTTGGTGGAGCCTTTGACGCCGACCGTTGCGGTCGAGCCGCTCGAGTGCCTCCCCCTGGAGAGCAACGGAGTGGTGACGGTCCGCTCTGCGCGGGAGCCCGCGGCATCCCGGGTGCGCGTCTACTTCCGCCGGCTCGACGCCGAGAGGCCCTCGTACTACTTCGTGAACGCGCGCGCCACCGGTCCCGGAGAGCACAAGGCGCTGCTGCCGAAGCCCGCGGCTTCGGGGACGGCGAGCACAGCCGAGTACGAGGGTCGGCGGCGCGAGATCGAGATGCGTATCGAGCAGGAGAGGCGAGTGCTCGCCGAGCGCGGCGTCCAGCGTGACGACCCGCGCTACCAGCGGCTGCGAGACGCCTATCGCGAGCTGGTCGCCGGTATGGAGCCGCAGCCGGTGATCGTCTGGGCGGCCCTGATCGACGCTTCGGGCAGCGAGCTCGCGAGATCCGGGGAGAGCTCGGTGCCGGTTCGAGCCGAGTGTCAGACGGCCTGGTACCCCGTGCGCGGTGAGGAGCTCAACCTCACCCTCGGCGAAACCGACCAGTCGCAGGGGCCGGAGCCACCCTTCGGCTTCGAGTGCCAAGGCATCGTGACCCGGGAGTTCGGCGGTCGGCTCTTCCAGGACTCCGTCTGCCGGGACTACTTCGTCGCCTACCAGCCTCGGGTCGTGCCGCACATGCTCACCAACCTGCCGGTCGGCTCGGCCGACTTTCGCAACGTCACTGTCTTCTATGGCACCGACCGCCGGAATGTCGGAGGGAGTGATCCGGCGAAGGTCTACTTGGGGGGCCGAGGTCCGCTGGAGGTGGGTACCTGCCGGGTGACGATCCCGGTCAGCCACGAGGTGGGGGAGCTCGAGACCCCCGGGATCTTCGAGCGTCCCGATCCGGCTAAGCACATCCTGCTCGTCTCCGTCGATCGCAAGCCCAGAGGCACGTTCTCCGGTGAGCTCGCCTCTCGCGTGGCGCAGGATGTACGGCGGGAGGCGCTGGTCTTCATCCATGGTTACAACGTCAGCTTCGAGGACGCGGCGCGCCGCACGGCGCAGATGGCCGAGGATCTCGACTTCTCGGGCGCTCCGGTCATGTACAGCTGGCCCTCCCAGGCTTCGCTCGGAAGCTATCCGGTCGACGAGGCGAACATCCGTTGGACGGTGCCGCATCTCGAGGAGTTTCTCGATCTGGTCGTCCAGAGCTCGGGGGCGTCGAAGGTGCACCTGATCGCACACAGTATGGGGAATCGCGCGGTCACCGAGGTCCTGAGGCGGTACGCCGAGCGTGGGGAGACGGCGGCCGGTGGCAGCCCCCGGTTCAACGAGATCATCCTCGTGGCGCCCGACGTGGACGCCGACGTCTTTCGTGACGATATCGCCCCCCGCATTCGAGCGACGGGCGAGCGCGTCACCCTCTACGCCTCCAGCAACGACAAGGCCCTCAAGGTATCCAAGGGGGTCCATGGCCATCCTCGCGCCGGCGACCTGAGCGACGGTGTGGTGCTCGCGGCAGGGGTCGAGACCATCGATGCCTCGAACGTCGACACCAGCCTGCTCAACTCGATCGGCCTCGGCCACTCCTACTTCGCGGACAAGCCCACGGTGATCGAAGATCTCAAGCGCCTGCTCAGTGGACAGCCACCGGCGCTGCGCGGCCTCGCGGGCGTGCAGATCGGCGCACGGACCTACTGGCAGATCCGCTGACGGCCGGCTGAGCGGGCGGAGAGGGTCCGCGTGCTCTAGGTTCCGGAGACGCGGCGACGGACGTACGAGATGTCGCCGCCGATCTGATCGCGAACGCCGACTGCCACCTCGCTTCGACCGCCGAGGAGCGGCACCTCGACGACGTAGTGGAACTCCTCCTGTGGCTCCGCGGGAGGGAAGCTCAGGGGGATCGTCTTGCGGCCGACCTCGGTGATGCGGCCCTGCTCGCCGCTCGTGGCGACGAAGATGTCGAAGGCGCCCCGATCGACGTCGCCCTTGGGCAGGAGCACCAAGCCCTTCAGCGGGATGCGGACGCCGACCTGCGCGACCTCTCCGGCCTTGGCCACATCCACGTCCACTCGAATATCGAGCGGATTGGCCTGGATGCCGTGCACGAGGGCCGACATCACCTGATCGGCGGCGCGCTCGTCCGGCCGCTTGCTGCGGTAGCTCTTGCGGTGCCGGACCTTGAGGCCGGGCCGCACGACCTCGACCTTGATCTTGTGCTGGCGTCCGTCACCCGGCGTCCGCGACTCATAGGCCAGCTCGTAGCTCGAGCGGGCATCGGTGGTCATCCGCGTCAGCGCCTGTCCGACGGTCCCCGAGTTGAAGATCGCGACCCCGCCGGTCTCGTCGGCGAGCTGCGCCAGGGCGTCCTGCTTGTTCTGCGCCGCCTCCGCCGCGTTCTCGACGCTCACCCGGGCGCGATCGACCCCGGACGAGCGGTGGGGCGCCAACCCCGACGCCTGGTAGGCGTAGAAGCTGACCTGGTACTTGTTCGCGTGGCCCGCGAGCTCGCTCCAGTCAGAAGCACTGTTGAAATCCTGCAGCTCCGACCAGAACTTCGTGGGGTCGAATCGACTCCAGCGACTCTCCCCGAAGGTCGACGCGTCGACCGCACCCTCCAGCCCTTTCGCCGCACCGGTCCCGCTGCAGAGCTCGAAGAGGAATCGATGGACCGCCAGGCCGGCGATCAACGGGATCCCGTCGCTGACGTGAAGGAGGGTCTTGTTGCCCGAGTAGCCCCCCAGCGAGTCGACGAACCGGCGTAGCTCCGAGATCGTCCGCAGGGTCCGCTGATGGACCTCCATGGAGTAGGCGCGCGTGATCTGCTGGTGATCGGTGCAGCTGGGGTCCGTGAGATTGTGGAAGCTCTCCAGGGTGTGGAGGACCTGCTCCTCGCGGTAGGCGTTCGAGACACCGAGCACTCCGACGCTCGTCTGTTCCCTCAGCACTCTACGCAGGGCTCGACGATCCCGAGTCATCGGCAGCACCACATCCGCCCGGCCGCCGTAGCTCACCACCATCACCTCGTCCGAGTCGCCGAGATGGCCTTCGAGCTCCTTGGCCAGCTGGTCGAAGACGCGCAGCCGCGAGCCGCCGCCGAGATGAAGCTGGTCGATGAAGATGATGAAGCGGGCCGGCCGCTCGGCGTTTGCCGCGTCGCCGGTGGCCTGGCTCGCGCCCGCGGCCAGCGGCTCCGGCTGGGTGAGCTGCAGGATCTCGACCTCGTGCCCGTCCTCGTAGACCTTGAAGTCCTCGGGCCCCAGGTCCGTGACCGGCCGACCCTGGCGGTCCTCGACGTAGGCGTCCACCAGGACCATCTCGACACTCAGGAGCTCTCCGAAGCCCGGCAGCTCCTCCGCACGAATGGTGTGGGAACCGTCGGCGATGGCGATCGAGAGTATGACGAGTAGTGCTGCTGTCGAGGTCTTCATACGAGCCTTCCCCCTGCTACCTAGGAGGCCTCCGGAACGAAAAATCCTTTGGTTCGTGCCGTCAACGGCCTTCTGCCCGGGTCCGACGCCTGACCGCGCGAGCGGGGCAGGCCTTCCGGGTTCGAGCCGCTTCTGCGCTTTCAAGGTCAGCGGGCGGGAGTGCCCGAAGGACTGGCCTACAGGAGAGAAGCATGAAGATTCCAGCCACATACCGCGGCGTCGTCCTCGGCGTCGCCCTAGGTCTTGTCGGCCTCTCGGTCATGGCGCAGTCGACCGCGGTCGAAGGCGGCCGAATCCTCGTCCTGCAGCCCGACGGAGCGGTCGCCTTCGAGCTCGTCGGCACCAGCGAGCTCGACGCGTTCAACGCTCTGCTGCTCGGTCGTGCCGATCCCGGCGGCTCGAACCGCGCGGACGTGGATCTCAAGATCGTCGACCCCCTGAGCGCCGTCTCGGTCACCGACCCCTCCCTGGAATTCAACGCCAGCGGCGCCGCCTTGGTGCTGGGCTCGGGCAGCGTCTCGAGTCCGGGTGCGGACGGCGATCTCTTGATCCAGGACGGGGCGGGGAGTACGACTCTGGTGCTCGACGGCGCCACCGGCAACGCCACGCAGGCGATCGATCCGGGGAACGCGGGCCTTGCCAACGGCTTCGTCAAGGCGTGGGCCAAGATCGACGAGGACGGCAACATCGTCTCTTGCTGGAACTGCAATCCCGACACCCAGGCGACGCGGCGGCTGTCGGAGGGCGTCTACCAGGTCGACTTCCTGCTGGGCGACATCAGCAGCCGCCCTGTCCTCGCGACCGTGAGCTTGCACACGAGCGATGCGACCTTCTTCCGATCCTGGATCGGGACGAAGCCCTCGACGGACGTGAGTGCGGTTCACGTCGAGACCGAGGGCATCCTCATCACTCCGCTCAACCCGCCGGTCAGTCACATCTTCTCCGACCAGGCCTTCACTCTGATGGTCTTCTGACCATGACGCAACTGAAGGCGACATGCCTCCTCGTGGTTCTCGCATGCGGCCTCGCCGCTGCCGATGATGGCGGTAACGACCGCGATCTGGGGGAGTTGAGCCAACGCCTCGAGCACTCTTCGATCGACGAGCGACTGTCGGCCGTCGAGGGGCTCTACGCCTGGTCGCTGACGGCCCGAGAGCCCGGTACGGCGATCACCCTGTTGCAGCGCGCGTCGAGCGATCCATCGACCGAGGTCTCTCGCCAGGCGATTCACTTACTGAAGCTCCTCTCGGTTCGCTACTCGGTCGCCGGTGTGGGCCCGGTCCCGGAGCAGGAGCGTGCGGCGGCTAACCGTCGACGGGCCGCCACGCAGCTCCGCGATCTCGAGGCTTGGCGGGAGCGTCTGGCGCACGGTGACCCGACCAGCCGACTCCAGGCGGTGAAGGCTCTGGCTGCTCACGCGAGGGTGGCTTCGAACCGGGCCGAGATCCTGGAGCTGCTCGAGCTCTCTACCGGTGACCGGAGCCTCCTCGTCGCCGAGCAGGCACGGGTGGCGGTCGAGGAGTTGGCCGTTCGAAGCGGCCGAACACTCCCGCGCTAGAATCCGCCGAAGTCCGGCGAGGCGAAGCCTGTTCCGGACGCCGACCGTAGAGTTTCCTAGAGTGTCCGAGTCACGTGGACGGATGAGGACGACTCTCGACCCGTGACCAGGCTCGTACGACTCCTCTCGACCCTCGCCTTGTTCTGGTCGGTCGTGGGGTTCGCAGGTGGGGCGAGGGCTCAGGAGGAGCCAACCAAGCCGAGACCGACGATCGAGGCATTGGCCATCGACGAACCGATCGCCGTCGACGGTGTTCTCGACGAACCGGCGTGGCAGCAGGCCCCGAGGGGCGGCGACTTCCTGCAGCGCCAGCCGGTGGAGTTTGCGCCGGCGAGCGAGGCGACGGAGGTCCAGATCGCCTACACCCCGCGCACCCTCTACGTCGCGGTGCGAGCGTACGACCGCGAGCCGGAGCGGATCGTTGCCGGCGAGATGGGCCTCGACGCCGGCCTCTTCCGCGACGACGCCATCGTCCTGCTCTTCGACACCTTCCACGACCGGCGCAACGCCTACTTCTTCGAGACCAATGCGAACAGCTCGCGCACGGAAGGTCTGGTCACTGACGAGGGGCGCGACTTCAACGTCGATTGGGACACCATCTGGGACGTCGCCTGCCGAGTTCACGACGACGGCTGGACGGCGGAGTTCGCCATCCCGTTCTCGAGCCTACGCTTCGATCCACGGCTCGACACCTGGGGGTTTCAGGTCCGGCGCAGCATCAAACGCAAGGAGGAGGTGACCTTCTGGTCGCCGATCGGTCTCGAGGCGGATCTCTTCCGCATCTCGCAGGCGGGCGAGATCCGCGGCCTGCGCGACCTCGACGTCGGTCGCAGCCTCCGAGTGACTCCGTTCGTCACCGGCTCGGCGTCGCGGCGAACCGACGAAGGGCCTACTACCTCCGATGACGAATTCGATGCCGGCGTCGACGTCAAGTGGGGCGTGACCGACGGCGTGACCCTGGATCTCACCGTCAACACCGACTTCGCCGAGACCGAGGTCGACGAGATTCGAACCAACCTGACGCGCTTTCCGCTCTTCTTCCCGGAGAAGCGAGCCTTCTTTCTGGAGAACTCGGGGATCTTCCAGTTCGGCTCCGACGTCGGCGCCTCGGTGGTTCCGTTCTTCTCGCGGCGCATCGGCATCGCCAGGGACGGCCGTATGGTCGACCTAGACTTCGGCTCGCGGCTCGCCGGTCGCGCGGGTGCGTGGAACTTCGGGCTCCTGGGAGCGCGTACCGGCTCGCTGGCCGCCGATCCCGAGAATGACTTCGATGCCGAGCCCGAGAACGACTGGGCCGTGGCTCGGGTCAAGCGCAACCTCGGCCAGCGCTCTTTCGTCGGCCTCATCGCCACGCACCGGGACGGTGACGATGGCGGCGACCAGAGCGTCTTCGGTCTCGACGGCAACTGGAAGCCCAACGATCTGTGGGACGTATGGGCCTACGCTCTGACCACCGAGGGAACGTCGGTCGAAGGCATCGAGATCGACGACGCCGACGTCTGGGGCGGTTCGGTGGCCTACACGGCCGATGAGTTCAGCGCCTGGGCGTCGGTCACCGAGGCCGGCGAGAACTGGGATCCCGACCTGGGGTTCAGCTTCCGCAACGGCTTTCGCAACTTCGAGGCCGAGCTCACCTGGCTGCCACGCCCGAAATCGGAAGAGCGTGCGAAGCGCATTCGGAACGAGCTCTACGAGCTGACGGTGGAGTACTTCGAGGACTCAGCGGGCGACAAGGAGTCGATGTTCGGCGAAGTCAACGTCCTCGGCTATCGGTTCCAGTCCGGCGACTTCCTCACCCTCTTCCCGCAGTATCAGTTCGAGCGGCTCGACGAGCCCTTCGAGATCTCCGACGGTGTCGTGATTCCGCCCGGTGAGTACGAGTGGTCGCGCGTCGGCTTCGTGGTCCGGAGCTCGACCGCTCGCCCCGTCAACGCCAACTTTTTCTTCAACGTCGGCGAGTTCTTCGACGGCGATCGCTTCCGGGCCAACCTCTTCGTGCAGTGGCGGCCCGGCAAACGCTTCCGCTCGCAGACGACCTGGGACCACAACCAGGTCGATCTCCCCGGTGGCAGCTTCGAGGCCAACATCCTTCGCCAGCGGCTCGAGGTCTCGTTCAGTCCGGACCTGGTGATCAATGCCCTGATCCAGGCCAGCGACGCGAGCGAGAGCCTGGGTCTGAATCTGCGGCTCAACTGGCACTACCGGCCCGGCTCCGATCTCTTCGTGGTCTACAACCACGGCTGGGACCTGCCCGATCTCGATCGTTTCGAAGACCTCAGCAACCGTGCCCGGCAGCTGGTGATCAAGTGGACCTGGGCGTGGCCGTCGTGAGTGAGTGCCAGCGCGTCTAGCGCGCCCCACCGACGAGCCGACCGATGAGGCCGCCCTCTTCGGTCCAGACCACCAGACCAACCCCGCCGCGGTCCAGGAGAGCGAATTCTGGGGCGAGAGCCCCGTTGGCTCTGACCGCGGGCGCGGGCACGGATCCGCTGAGCTTTCGTTCGCGCCCTCTGAAGGCGCCCGAGCGGCGAAGTCGGCGGCCGAACAGTGTCGCGGATCCACGTTTGTCGGTCTCCCAGACCACGACCACCTCGTTGCGCGGCGTGAACTCGACCCGCGGTGAGACCTGGGATCCGCCCCTCCTCTTGTTGAGGCGGATGGGACCGATGACCGGATCACCGTGAGAGTCGACGAACACCGCAACCACATCGCCGGAGGCACCGGCCGGTAACTCGTCGGTCTGCCAGGTGGCGACGAGGAACTCTCCCCGGGGATCCCCGGCAAGATCAGGCGCCAAGGTGAAATGACTCCCAGAGGGCTCGACGAGCACGATCTCCGGACCGAGGACCCGTCCCTGCCGATCGATACGGCGCATGCTCAGGCCTTTCGGGCCCGCCTGGTCCGAGCGCTGGTTGGGGTCGAGACGGGTCTGCCAGAGAACGAAGAAGACGCCGGTGTCACCTAGCGTCGCGATCCTGAGTCCGTCCCCGGGGACCACAGGAAAGGCACCGCTCAAGCGCACGGCCGGCTCGACCCGCCGGTCGTCGGGTGCGACGACTCGCGCCCACACCTCCGCCGGTTCTCCTGCGAGTGAGGTGAAAAAGCCGACGGCCGCGAAGCCTGCGGGGTCGACGCCGAGCCGGGCGATGTCATCGTCGAGGCCGGTCGGGGGGACGTTGACGTGCAGGGGGACGCTCTGGGGCTGCCCGAGAGCATCGAAACGCTGGAGCCAGATTTCGGCCGGGTGTTGCCAGAGAACCACAAAGTTGCCGGCCCCATCCACCCCCACATCGCGACAGCCCGTCTGCCGCGAGTCGTCGCCAAACCGATGGCTCGCGCCCGGGGTCCCGTCACTGGCAACGGCTCGCCCAAAGGCGGCGAAAGACACGGCGGGCAGGCTTGCGCACCAGGTCACGTAGAACCTGTCGCCACCCGCGACGGCGGCTCCGACCTCCCACTCGCACTCTGCGCAGTCGCTCAGCGGAAACGCCTCGCCCTTGGGCCGGAGCTTCGCCCCGACCTCATGGGCATCCAGGATGATCACGAAGACTAGGAGAATCGTGGCTCGATGCACTGGCACCTCTTTGCTGCAGCAACTGTCTGCTCAACTGTACGGCCGACGCCGAACGAGGGCTCTATTCGCACATCGCTAGCGGCACGAGTCGCTGGTCCGGAGAGCACGGGAGAGACTCCCTCGAGAGAAACTCTGAGAAGCTCGACGGACCTCTGTCTGTCCCCTGGTGAGCACGGAGGTCTGCGGCAGTCCTGACGAAACCCTGCGTCAACTCAGCCGTACATAGCGTATATGAACAGTGATGCACCGGAGCTCCTCCTGCATCTGGCACCGGGGGACCCCGAGCCGGTCAGGGACCAGATCGCCCGCCAGCTCCGCGACAGGATCGCTCGTGGTGAGCTCGAGGCGGGACAGGTTCTGCCGGGCCACCGCCAACTGGCACGTCAGCACCGCGTGGCGCCGTCGACGGTCGAGGCCGCCTACGAGCTGGTCAGGGCCGAAGGGTTACTGTGCGGCGCCCCGGGAGACGAGATCGTCGTCGCGACGCTCGGAGCCGAACGTCGCGAGGAGCTCATGCAGCGCCTCCAGCTCGACGAACTGGTCGCCCGTGAGCTCGGGCGGCGCGAGCTCGAGATGGCACGCGACGTCCAGCGCCGTCTGTTGCCACCATCCGAAGTCTCGGGGGCCGGCTGGGATGTGGCGGCGCGCTGCCTGCCGGCGCGCGTGGTAGCGGGTGACTTCTACGATGTCCTCCGCCATGCCGACGGAACCGTCGACCTGGTCGTCGCCGACGTAGCGGGGAAGGGCTTCGCCGCCAGCCTCATCATGGCCTCGGTGAAGGCGATGCTCCCATTCGTCGTGGGCGAGGGCAGCGTCGCCGCCGCGCTCACGGACCTCAATCGGCGGCTCGCGCCCGAGTTCGGTCGGGGCGAGTTCGTCGCTTTGGCCCTTGCGCGCTATCACCCGGAGGAGCAGAGAGTAGAGCTGGCCAACGCGGGAGCGCCGGATCCGTACCTGCTTCGGCCCGAGGCCGCTCCCGTCTCGCTATCGGTACCGGGCCCTCGGTTACCGCTCGGAGCTCGCCCCGAGGTCGCCTACGCCTCACGCACAGCGGAGCTCGCCGGCGATCAGGGGCTTCTCCTGATCACCGATGGCCTCCCCGAGGCGCGCGACGAGTCCGGGGAACCGCTCGGATACCAGGCGCTGGAGGAGATGTTGTCTACTTGGCCCTCGACCGGGGCACCCACTGCACGGCTGGCGGCACTCTTCGACCAGGTGCAACATAGGACACGCCGCGTACCGGAGGACGACTGGACGGCGGCGATCCTGGTACCGCGAGCAGGCGGGGAGACGACGTGATCTTGAACCTGTCGGAGCTCTCCGACGAGCCGCTGCACGCACAGCTCTCGCGTCAGATCCGGGCCAAGATCCTCTCCGAGGATCTCGCGAGCGGTGACCCCTTGCCATCGATTCGCGGGCTCGCCAAGGAGCAGCGCGTGAGCGTCATCACGGTACAGCGCGCTTACGACGATCTGGAGCGGGAGGGGCTACTGCAGTCCAGGCGCGGCAAGGGCTTCTGGGTGGCGCCGGTGCCCCGGGGAGCGAAGCGAACCATGGCCGAAAGACGATTCACCGACGCGTTGCGGATTCTCGTAGCGCACGCGTCTGCCGACGGGCTGAGCGGAAAGAGGATGCGTCGGATTCTCGACAAGTTGTTGGGGAAGGAACCTGCGAATGAACGATAGCCGGACCGAAACGGCCGCGGTGCACCTCCGTGGTCTCACGAAGCGCTTCCCGGGCTTCCAGCTCGGCCCACTGGACGTCACCTTGGACCCCGGCACCGTACTCGCCCTGGTGGGCCCGAACGGAGCCGGCAAGACGACGACCCTCAACTGCATGGCCGGCTTGATCGTCCCCGAGGAGGGGGAGATCGACGTCTTCGGCGCCCCAGTCGACCCGGGCCGGCCCGCCTACCGGCGCGACCTGGGCTACGTCGGCGAAGAGAACGGGTTCTTCCAAGGCTGGACCGCCGGGCGCAATCTGGAGTTCCTTGCCCGGTTGATTCCGAGATGGTCGAACGACCGCGCACGCCAGCTCGCGGACCGGTTTGGCCTGGACATGGACAAGCCGGTCGAGGATCTCTCGCGCGGCAACCGAACCAAGCTGGCGCTGGTGGCGGCCCTTGCACACGGCCCACGTCTGCTGCTGCTCGACGAGCCGACGGCCGGCCTGGACCCGGTGGTTCGGTCCGAGGTGCTCGACGTCCTGTGGGAGACCACGGAGGACGGGCAGCACGCCGTCCTCTATTCGACGCACGTTCTGTCAGACGTCAGTCGGCTTGCCGACGAGTTGGCCTTCCTGCGAGATGGGCGATTGATCCTCAGGACCGGGCGAGAGGAGCTCAGCGAGGGCTGGCGCAGGATCTCGTTTCGGCTGCCGGCGGAAGACGTCGAACTGGCCGGCGTCGTCGACCACCGGCGGGTGCGGAGCGAACACCAGGTGATCACGCGCGACGCGGCGGCAACGCTCGAGCAGCTCTCCGAGCTCGGCGCGGAGGCTGTGGAGGCTTCACGAATGAGTATCGACGAGATTGCGGTACAGATTCTCAAGGAGGGACACCATGTGGCACGCTCTGCGAGCTGAGCTGAGCTACTTCCGGGGCTATGTTTTGGGGGGCCTCGGTATCGCTGTCGGCGTCGGGGTGATCGTGACCCTCGTCCTGCTCCTGGTCGCCGACGAAGGGCCGCCGACCTCTGTCGTGGGCGGCCTCCGCGGGATGTTCTTGATGATCGCGCCGTTGATCGTGGCGTTCATCGCCCAGGCCATGCGCTCGGAGGAACGGCGGGCGAGGCTGCTGCTCACTGGCCCACTCACCCCGCGACAGCTCGGCGCGATCAACGTGCTCCTTCCGACCGTGTTGCTGGTGGTGGGTGTCGTCATCTGTGCGCTCTCGACCGGCCTCGAGTTCCTGATCACGGGCGAGCTCGCGCTCAAGACCCTGAACACCGTAGTCTTCGTGGGCGGCCAGCTCTTCGCCTACTCGCAGCTCGGGCTTCTGGTGCAGGAGGCGACCGCCGCCAACCGGCAGCGGCGCGCGCGAGCCGCGACCTCGGGCTGGACCGTGCTCGGCGTCGCGGTCCTCCTCCTGGTAGCGCTCTACGTGGCGCTCATGCAGGAATCGCTGACCCGGATGTACATGGCTCTCGGGCACCTGCTGGTCGCGGTGACGGCGATGGCCGCGAGCGTCTCGCTTTACGCCGGTCGCAGGGACTTCACTCGGTAGAGCCTCTCAAACTCGGGGGCATCCGAAGTGCTGATCCGCCGCCGGTGACGCTGGTCGGCGGTCGGCGGGCGAGCCTCCACGACCCCGCGGTGCGACGGCCGCGCTCGAGGGCAGAGGAGGTCGTGACGGGCCTCGGTCCCTGCGTGGTAGGCCGGACTCTGGCGCCTGCGGAAACGGAGCCCACTGTTCGTCTAAGGGTGCGTAGGCAGACACAACGCCCGGAGCCCGTGGCGGGCTCTCAGTGCCAAGCGACCTGAGACCGAGCCACCAGACAGTCTGAGGCGTGGTGGTTACAAAGGAGGTAGCCATGAGAGCGAGAATCTTGAACGTAGCAGTGGTAGCGATGCTGGTGTCGGCGGTAGCCGCACTTGCGCACGACACCCCCACAGAAGGAGAGCACGAGTTCGCTCCGGCTGAGCGAGCGGTCGTTCCGCTGTCGCCGGCGACCCTCGCCGCCCTGGGAATCGAGGATTACCCGGAGGTACGGAGATGTGTCGAAGCCGGCGGCGTCGTTCGGTTGGTGCAGGACGGTGTCGAGTTCGACCCATCCGTGCCGGTGATGCGAGACGCAGGCGAGCCGACATCGATCGAAGGAAGGGTCTCCGGAGCGATCTTCGACCTGCCCGCTTTGATTCCGCCTGCATAGGAGTAGAAACCGACTGCCGGCGATCGCGCGGGCGCCGACCGTGTGGAACTGGGCTAACTCGCGTTTGTCTTGGTCGGTCATCAGCGGGAAACCTCGCACACGCTAGCGCGTGTCGTTGTCAGCTTCCGTGAGAAAGACCGCGATGCTCGCCGTCAGGTGGAGAAGGAGCGCAGCGTAGTAGGGCGGTACGTTTCGCGGTTCTCTGCCTTGGCCGTGCCCACCCTCGCGGTTCCTTACAGTCGGCACCCCGCTTTCGAGCAACGAGCGCAGAGCGCCCAATTGGCTCTGCAAGGCTTTCGGGATGAGCCCGTGACGCAGGCAGGTCTCGATTAGCTTGCTCGCAGTCGCACCCGCGGGGTAGTCCCACCGGCGCTCTTCACAGATCACCTTCATGGTGCTTTCAAACGCCTTCAGGCTCTCGTTGATGGATTCTTCGTAGCGTTCGCGCCGATAGTGCTCGTGGGCTTTGAGGAACTCCTCGTTGGCACCCGCGTAGCGGTCGTCGTGCAGCACACGGAGCGCTGGGCGGACAACCTCCTGGTGCACGAACTCTGAGTCGATCTTCAGGACTTTGCCGCCCTCATACCGGTAGCCGATTGCGTGCTCGGCGAAGCGACGATTCAGCTCTTCGATCGCGTCGTCAGCGTATAAGTTGTTTCCGGAGAGACTCTCCCAACTCCACTCCTTGCGGACCTCCAAGTCGATCGCCGCAAAGGAGACCTCGACGGCGTCGAGCGCACGTTCCACATCTTGGACCGTCAAGATGAACTGGGTTAGATCGGCGATAACGTCGACGTTCCCCCACCGATCCTGGTGCAGCGGATCAGACAAGTGGAAGAGACCGTACTCACGGCAGAGGGCTTCGCGTACTCGCCCGAACCACTCTCGCGGGAGAGCATCTCGCCAGATGTGGCAAATCTGGGTACGGAGCGCGCTCGGGAGGCGATCGTAGGTGTAGACGTCGGGGATATCGCCTGCGTCTCGTTTTCGGCGCTTGGAGAAGATGTCGAGGACGCGCATTGCTGTCTGCGTACCGGAGCAGCCTACGGCGCAAACCTAGTACGCCCCGAGTGTTTGGCGTGGGAAGGCTTAGTCAGCAGCTCAAATGATCAAGTGAACTTGCTCATTCAAAGGAGGTTACTGGAGCCGACGAGCGGACTTGAACCGCTGACCTGCTGATTACGAATCAGCAGACCGGGCTTTTTTGAGGGTCCGATAAACACAGGATTCGGCAGTGTCCTCCACGTATCCTCTACATTTAAGACATTTGTAGAATCCCCCTAGAAATCCTCGGTTGTCCCGGGTAAACTCTGGACGCTGATAACCGGTTGATAACTGGCCGGTTCGGAGGTCGAGAGAATGCCGAGGACCAGGAAGCGCGCGAAGCCCATACAGAAGAGGATCACGAAGCGGGTCGTGGACGACCACGAGCCGCGCCCCGCGGGGGACCTGCTGGTCTGGGACACCGAGGTCCGGGGCTTCGGGCTGGCGGTCAAGCCGGGCGGCACGAAGTCCTACGTGTACCAGTACCGGAACGAGGCCGGGAGGGTGAGGCGCTACACGATCGGCTCGCACGGTCGTCTCACGGCCGACCTGGCCAGGAAGAAGGCCAAGAAGCTCGCGGGGCGGGTGGCCGACGGCGAGGACCCCCAGGAGGAGAGGCTGGAGCGCCGGCGCGAGGGAACCGTAGCCGAACTTGCGGCGGACTTCATGAAGGATCACGTCGAGGCGAACGGGAAGCCTGGCACGGTTCGAGCCTACCGGCAGGTGCTTGGGCCGTTACTTGGCGAGGAGCGGAAGGGACCGGGCCGTCCGGCCGACGCGGAGGCGAGGCGACGGGTGGAGCACGCCCTCGCCCGGCTGGGAAGGAGGAAGGTACGCGACGTGACCAGAACCGACCTTGTTCGCCTCCACCAAGCCATGAGATCCACGAAGATCCTCGCGAACAGGACCCTCGCGGTACTGAGGTCGATGTTCTCGCAGGCAGAGCTGTGGGGCCGCCGGGACCCGAACTCGAACCCGTGCACGGGCGTCAAACCCTTCAAGGAGCCGAAGAGGAAGGAGAAGCTCGACGACGAGCAGCTCGCGCGCCTCGCGCGTGCGCTGGTCGAGCTGGAGCGCGACGGGCCCGAGAGGAAGGGCCGCGGCGGCAAGGTGCTCGCAAGGACTCCCGAGCAGGAGGTCGAGGACCGACGGGCCGCCGCCGCAGTGCGGCTGATCCTGTTCACCGGCTGCCGTCGCGAGGAGGTGCTGTCACTCCGGTGGGAGGACGTCGACATGGCGGCCGGTGTGCTCACGTTGACGGACGCGAAGCGCGGGCCGCGCGAGGTCGTGCTTGCCGCGCCTGCACTCGCCGTGCTCCAATCCGTCCCGAAGGACGCCGAGCACGTCTTCCCCGGGCGGCGGGCCGGCATGGCGCGAGCGGACGGGCTGCGCCGCCCATGGACCTGGGTTCGGGAGCGGGCGGCGCTGGAGGGGAAGCGCCTGCACGACCTCCGGCACACCTTCGGGTCGATGGGCGGGAACCTGAACCTCTCCGCGCTGATGATCGCTGACCTCCTCGGGCACCGCCAGTCCAAGACCGCCGAGGGTTACGTCCACACGGACGTGGACCCCCGCCGCAGGGCGACGGAGAAGGTGGCCGGGGCGCTCGCCGCCGCCATGAACGGGGAGAGTGGGGAAGTGGTCGCCTTCGACGCTGACCGACGGCGCGCGGACTGAGCCTTGGCGCAGTCGCCTTCCGGGGCCGTGAGGAGTCCCTGGTGATGGGGTCTACAACGGGCGAGCGGACGGCACTTGGTGGGCGGCCGGGGTCGTCGACGGAGGAGGACCCACCTACTCGTCCTTGATCCTCCTTACGACAGCGTCTCCGAAAGAGTCGAGCTTCTTGTCGAGTTCGGTCTCCTGATCGCTGTGCGCCTTGAGGACGAAGCGCTGCAGGTCGGCTTGGAGGGTTGATAGAACGCCACCCGCTGCGCCCGCAATGAGACCCGAGAAGGCGCTCACCGAGAGCACCGTGGACCAAGCATGAGCCTTGGTCGCGAACGCTACCTCCGACTGGACTTCGACCTCGGCCCCTCCCCAGAGGCCGAGCAGGACGGCGGTCAAGGGCGCAGAGAGGACCAGGCCGAACAAGACCGCCTCCTTAAACTCCTGCTTCTGCGCAACCTGCAGCCGGACCGGCTCGTCGTCCAACCAGTGCCCCAGGCACGTTCCCAGCGCGCCGCCAACGAAGCCCCCGCCGAAGGCGATTCCGGCTGCGAGCAACGGTTCCAGAATGCCGGCTACGAAGGCGACTAAGCCAGCGCCTCCCGAGCCGATGCCCGCGCCGAGTGCGCGGCCGAAGATCAAGCCTGGACTTGGCCTCCCCGTGGTGCTGCTCACCTACGTCTCCTCCTTGCGCAGAAGGGCGGGGCTACCTGTGAGATGTCCTGGCCGCTTCAGGCCCTCACCCGATTGTCAACGCTGTTCGTTGCCGCAACGATACCACGCGGGTTTGGAGGCCCGCCGTCCCCCCGGCCGGCCCTCCGGGGGGCCGGGCCCCGGGGGCCATTGCGGGCCCGCGAGGAGGCCGGTAGGAGCGCCGGGTTCGCTACCGCGGCTCCTTGCCCTCAGAGATGAACCTGTAAGTGTGTTCCAACAGCCGTCTCAGCAGATGGTCGGCGAGGTCGCCGGAGCTGAAACTGCGCCCGGAGCCCTCCCGCTCCCTCCACACCCACGAATCCGACCCGCCCGGCTGCAGGTCGAACTGGTACTCGGCCAGCTTCTCGACCGGATCGTCCGGCCAACCCAGGGTCCGTCCGTCCAGGTCATAGAGGCCGAACAACTCTCGGACACGCAGCTTGGAGTACTTCAACGAGTTCATGCTCGGCTGGCTCCACCGCACTTCGGACGTGGCATGGCCAGTCCGGGCCACACAGCAGCTATTCGGCTTCTGTTCGACCGTTATCCGGGGACCCGACTCCAGCTTCTTGATCTGGCCTGCTAGGGCAGCGATCGTGGTGAAGAGGGCTGCGAGTTCCGAGACGGCTGCTGCGGCGCCAACCTCCGATTCGCGGGCCGCTTTTCGCTTTGCGGCGAGAGCGGCTGTCTCGGCCAGTCGCTTCGCGCGCTCGACGGCTGTTTCCACCCGCGTGTCGCCGCCACCCTCCTGGATCTTCCGGAGGACGACCGGGACGAGCCCGTCGATTCCGTACCGCTCCCAGTGCACCCAGAGGTGAGTCTTCGGAAGCCATTTGGGCGCTACTGCAGGCGAATCCAGGGGCACTACGACGATCGGCTCCCAGCGACTCTCCAGTCCACGGTCCTTTATCGCCCCCTCCTCGACGGCGGTCCAGTTGGTCTTGCCCCACCCCTCTCGATACAGGACGACTACGACCCTGCTCGCCTCAGCGAACACTCTGCGGAACGTCTCAACGCCGTCGGTCGCGGCGATCTCCTTCTGCGCGTCCGTGTACACGAAGATATCTCCGACATGCTCGCGCAAGGCAGATGCGAGCTGTTCGGCGATCGCCTCGTCCTCCCCCAGAAAGGAGACTGCGACTTCGTACTCGTACTCGGTCATCGCGATTCGTCGGGGACTTGGGACCATTCTATTGCCTATCATCGGGACACCATGACCGATCAGGACGTCCGAGAGTTCGCTTTCGCCCTGGAACTGACCGGAGAGGAGACGGTGCGCGAGCTGCTCGAAGCCGGCCGCTACAGGGCGAAGAAGTACGAAAAGAAACGGCCCGTCATCCGGCAGTGGCTGGCAAGCGAGCCGTGGCGCGGGAGAGCCTGGCTGAACTAGACGGGCGCTGGCTGGTGGCGGGTCGCTGCGCTATTCTCGCTCCATAGTGTTCGACGCAGACGAGTTCGTCACGCAGCTCTCGGCGCTGCTGAAGGCCCTGCCCGACAGGGATGCGGAGGTTCAGTGGAAGCCTCGGCGGGCGAAGGCGCTGCGGGCCGAGATCGAGGAGACCATTCGTCGCCTAGAGGCACTCGCTGAGTCCCTCGATCCCATCAGGCAGCCGGGTGCGGTCTTTGACCCTTCGGATCCCGACCTCATGGGACGACTGATCGGCGACACGCTCCTCGAACAGCCCAGAGTGCCGCTGGCAGGACTCCGGCGCTTCTATGGGTCGGGCGTCTATGCGATCTACTACGAGGGGCCTTTCCCGACGTACTCACCACTTCGCGAGAGCGAGACTCCCGTCTACCTAGGGAAGGTGGATCCCGCCGATCCTGGCGCGCAGAGCCCCGAGGAACAACGGGACAAGATTTGGCATCGGCTCGTTCGGGACCACGCCAGGAACATCAAGGCCGTCGACAATCTCGACATCGGAGACTTCTCTTGCCGCTACCTGGTCGTGAAGAGTGCCTGGCAGAGCACGGCGGAGCTCTACCTGATCGACCGATTCATGCCGATCTGGAACAAGGAAGCGGGCGTCTGCTACGGGATCGGCAAACACGGGGACAAGGCGGCCACGCGAACAAACACGAGATCTCCCTGGGACGAGCTACACCCTGGGCGTGCCTTCGCGCTGGAACAGCCGCCCAACCCCAAGGGAGTCGAGGGCATCAAGAGGGACATCGAGCGTCACTTCGAGACGCACCCGCCCGAGTAGGTGAACCTCGGCGTACGACCGTGGCGATGATCTTGGCCACGACGGTGTCAAGGCCTCCCTCGATGTCGCTCTCCCAGAAGCGCAAAACCGTCCAACCTGTGTCGGCCAACTCTTGGTTGACTTCGTGGTCCCTCTCCATGGTCCGGGAGATCTTCTTCACCCACCACTCCGTACGCGTAGGGAACATCTCCTCCATCGAGCTAAGCCCTCTCAGCCGCCAGGCGTTGCCGTGCCAGAAGTCCCCGTCGATGAAGACGGCTACACGCGTCCTCGGGAAGGCTATGTCCGGGCGGCCCGCCGCCCCGGCATAGTCGACGCGATAGCGGAGACCTCTTGCCCAGAGCGCACGGCGTACTCGCATCTCTGGCTTCGTGTCCTTGCGCCGGACAGCGGCCATGATGCGTGACGTAGTTGCCGGGTCCCGGCGCTTCGCCCCCATACGGGCGCCCCTAGCGGACGCTATGGAGTCGCTGGCCGCGAACGAGGTCGACGTGGTGCGACCGCGATCCGTCATCTGAGCCAGGACTCACGATGCTACGTTTGATCGCTTCAGCCAGGACACGCACGACGCGAACCGGGGCTGCGTTCCCGATCTGGCGCATCGCCGCTGTACGACTGCCCGCGAACTGATACTGACGAGGGAAGCTCTGAAGCAGGGCGGCCTCGTGTATCGAGAAGTACCGGACCTCTCCCCCCGGCAGCCGGAGCATGTTCTCTCCGCCGGGGACCCCGTGGACTCCTGCCTTGAGGGTCTTTGCGGGCTCGTCGAGCGGGCTACCAGTGTGGCCGGCGTAGGAGCGTGCTCCGGGCACCAACCAGTGGTTCTCGTGGTAGTCGGGGGGCTCGCCGTTGAGGAGGCGCTCGGGCTCGGGTACCTCACGGAGCGCGTCCCTGACGGTGCGCCAGCGGGCGTGCCCGTTCTCCGTCCCGAAGTCCAGCTCCGCTTCCGTGGGGACTTCCGACGTCGGAGCCTCCAGCTCGTGCTCGTCCCAGTAGTCGCCCGTCGAGGACTGGGCGCGCCGGAGCGCCTCCTTGGAATGGGTGCGCTCGGGCCAGCGCCAGTCGACGTTCAGGTCGGACCTGAAGGCGACCATGAAGACGCGGTTCCTCTTCTGCGGCACGCCGTAGCTCGCGCACTCGATCGTCGAGATCCACACGTCATAGGTGGGCTCGCCTGGCCGCCCACGAAGCGCGCGCTCCAACCTCCTCTTGTGCTGGTCCCAGTCCTCGTGCTTCTTCGGGAGGAGCGCCGGCATCGCGAGCTGGAGCAGGATGTACTCCAGGAAGGGTCGGAAGCTCGGCCGTGCAAGTCCGCGCACGTTCTCCAGTAGCAGAGCCTTTGGTTGTAGCTCTCGTTGCGCCCGAAAGACCTCAGGGAACAGATTGCGCTCGTCCGAGGCGCCTCGGTGAACCCCCGCGAGCGAGAAGGGCTGGCACGGCGCGCCCGCCGCCACGAGGGAGACCTCGCGACGGATGCTCGCGTAGTCGAAGTCCTGAACCAGAGTTGGCCTCAGCGGAAGCTCTGCGGTCGGTCCGGCCCCCGTCCGCGCGTTCAGTCTTAGCGTCTCGACAGCCTTCGGTTCGCTCTCGATCAGCGCGAGGTGCTCGAATCCTGCCTCGTGCGTCCCGAGCGCCATCCCTCCGCCTCCCGCGAATAGCTCGACCGCTGCGGGAGTGCTACTCATCTGCCGCGCCTTTGGGGACGAGGGGTAGGCGAGCCGTCTCTTGGTCTCTCAGCAGTCGGTCGACGCTGTCGCGCTCGATGAGCCAGTCCCGTCCGAGCTTCTGCGCCCGCAAGACTCCTCGTCGAGCGAGGCGAGTCACATGCTGAACTGTGTAGCCCAGAATGTCGGCGACCTGCGTGGTTGTGAGTAAGTCGGCCATGCGCGTCGAGGTTCGCGTGAGAACATTCCGAGTATGTTCGCATGCGAGCATGCCTGTCAACACCGACTACCCCAGAGCGCCCCCACTAGTTGCCAGCGATCCGATGGTAGATTCCGTAGGCGCACCTAAGGACCGGGAATGGCCCGACCGACTCAGGACGATCACGAGCACATAGTTGAGGTCCGAAAGCGGCTTCAGGAGAGGCCTGACAAGGCGGTCTACACCCTCGCTCTGGAGCTCGCGCATGAGCAGGAGAGCCTGCCGATCAAGCCCGAGTCCTTCGCCCGTCGAATAGCGGACAAGGTGAAGCGAGCCGAGGGGCAGCTGCCCAGCTCGCCCTACAGGGCTGCCGTTGCCCTGGACAAGCTGCGACAGAGCATTCACCAGAGCTACGTCTGGCTGGAGGTCTATAGACGAGAAATCGGTTACAAACCGCCGAAGGACCCACCTCTGGAGTTATCTCCATGGAGTGGCAACCCCATGGAACTCCTGAACCATCTGCTAAGTCTTCTGGAATCAGAGAGTTAGTTTTCTCCATGGAGGAAAAATATGGAGACCGGTAGCCCTTCCCATGGCCCTGCTCGTGGGGCAGGATACAGAAGACCCGGCTGGTTCAGAGCCGGGTCTTCAACCAGGCACGGGGCCTGGCGCTCCGGTTAAGAGCTATCGAAGTTTAGCACGCGCGCCTCCGCCCCTCGCCCCAACGAGCGGAGGTGCGCATGCACCAAGATTCACGGACAGACGTCCCACCCTGCTGGCGCAAGGGGCGTTGGTGCCCCTACTGGCCACGCTGAAGAAGGGCGAGGACCCAGAACCGCGACGAAGCGCGAACAGGGGGCGAGGCCCCGGGGCGAACACGTTCCCGGGGCCGGGACTCAGGCCGGCTCCGCCGGCTGACCGCCCCCCGCCCGCGAAAGAAGGAGGGAGCGCGGACGGCGATGGGTCCCCGACACCGATCATTGTCCGCGCCCCCGGTCGGATCTACTTCGCCTTGACCGCCTCGACCTTCTCGCCGAACTCGGCGAGCGGATCGGGCTGCTTCATGCCGGCGAGACGGTAGACCGCGGCGCGGGCGGTCTCCACCGTCCGGCTGAGACGGTCAAGCAGCTCGGCCGCCTTGCGCACCCGACGGCCGGCGGCCGTCTCGTTCTTCTGCGCCCACGACTCGGCGGCCAGCTCGACGAGCCCGAGCGGCAGGCCGAAGGGGCCGGCCTCAACCTTCGAGTCGGTGGTGCGGTACACGCC
>JAODVM010417388.1:0-26161 GCA_025400095.1 Phenganax marumi
TAACAATATGAAATAGATCGACCAGGGTGATGTATTTGTTCTAAGACAGTAATGTGACCTTGTAGGCCAGTTTTTTCACGTTTTCAATTTTCTAAAGTTAGGATCTTTGTCGTGTATTTGTGTTTTGTTGAAGTGATGAGTAATCATTGACATTTTTGGTTGATATTTTTGAATAGTTACTAATTTTGTTACTTTCTCTATGTATAGTATGGCTGTTTGTATTCAACTAGCAATGGGTAAATCAAACAATTAAAATTGGTATCCGCATTTTATTCTTTGTCCGTATCCGTTCCGTTTGTTCGTCCATCCGTCATCCGCATCCGCGTTTTATCCTAACCCATACAGCCATGTTGTGCTATCTTTAATACGGATTACTTATATATGCAACGGGTAAAATATGTTTCGAAATGAGGTCCGTATTTTAGTTTACCGATGCCCTTTCAACGCAAGTTTTGACAGTTGGTCTGCACTTAGCATATTATTACAACGAGCAAAAGAGACAGCAATAGAAGGATAAAAGAACAAAATGTGTGGATGTTTCCAGAGACACTACCCTCGACATTTTTTTTCGACCCTCGACATTTTACCCTCGCCCTCGACTTTCTACCTTCGACCCTCGACCATTAGTCAAACTCTCAACAGCCGAGGTGAGAGACGCTTGTATAACACCAAACAAGCCGTGCCGAAACCTGCCCAGTCCGACAGGTATCCCTCCCAATAACCTTAAGTCCCCACTCACTATAATTCCGCGCAACATTAACCATAATCAAATACCCGTTACAGTTATTAAACAAAACGTAATTACACGAGCCAGTGGGAGTTACAGTAACCAGAAAGTTTCTGTTCCCAAAGTTTTACTCACTAACACAAGGTCTCTTGCCCCCAAAATGGACGAAGTAAGTTGCTTTATTGCTGAAAAGAACCCGGATTTAGCATGTATCACCGAAACATGGTTGCACGAAGGAATTAGCGAAACGTGTCTTCATATCGCTGATTACAACCTTATTCTCAAAAACCGAACTTCGGGCAGTCACGGAGGTGTCGCAGTGTACATAAAGAACTCAGTTTTCTTCAAACGTCTAGATCACATTCAGCTTCCCGACCATGAGGTTCTCTGGGTCTTTCTTAGACCTAACAGACTTCCTCGCGGCGTTCCTTGCATCGTTCTCGGGGTTGTACCATCCACCTGGAGCCAACGATGGTGAAATGCTTAACTTTCTATCGTCCTCATTGACCACAATCGAGAGCGATTACCCTGGATGTGGTGTTTTACTGGCTGGCGATTTCAATCGCCTAAACATCAGACGTATTCTAGCCCAGTTTAAATGTAAGCAAATGGTAAACGTCTCAACCAGAGGCGACCAAACACTCAATCTAATACTTACTAACTTACATTCGTGCTATGACAATATCATTGAGAAGTATCCTCCTTTTGGTCTCTCCAATCACAATGTCATAATCTTAAACCCCAAAGATAAACGAAGAAAGTCCTATAGCCGAAAAGTTGTTGCAAGTAGGGATAAACGCCCGAGTAGAAAACGCGAACTTGGGAGATACCTCGCTTCAG
Source organism: Phenganax marumi (assembly GCA_025400095.1). Taxonomy (NCBI): domain Eukaryota; kingdom Metazoa; phylum Cnidaria; class Anthozoa; order Malacalcyonacea; family Clavulariidae; genus Phenganax; species Phenganax marumi. The sequence goes on from JAODVM010417388.1 coordinate 1,568, forward strand.
TTGATTGGTCTAATCTAAGCTTGGTTGAAAGCTGATAAAGTAAACTCAAAAGCTTTGTCGATCTTGTTGAATTAGACGTAAACACCATCATGCCAATTAAGAAATCGACTCTCCACGTGAATGACCCACCATGGATTACATTTCATTTTAAACAGCTAATTAAGAAACGACAAGTAGCATTTTCGAACGGTAACAAACACCTCTTTAGGCATTATCGTAACCGAGTGAATCGCAAACGACAGGTTGCTCGGGCAAAGTACTATTCATCCAAAGTCGAAAACCTCAAAAAGTCCAAGCCCGGTCAGTGGTGGAAAGAAGTGAAACATATAGCTTGTATGTCACCCTCTACGAGTTCAGAGGACTTACGTAATCAGCTCCATATAAATGATATTGATGATATGGCTCCTCGATCCCTCGCAAATTTCATAAATAACGCACTTTTAGACCCGATGAAAGATTACCAAACCTTAGACTCGCTACCATCCTTCGAACCAACTGAATCCGCGTTTCAGCTCAATGAATATGAAGTGTACCAAGCTCTTCTTAAACTCAAAGCTAATAAATCATCCGGTCATGACGGTGTTCCTAATTGGCTTCTGAAGGAATATGCCGAAATTCTTGCTTTGCCTGTTTGTCTGCTTCTTATTAGTAGCTTTGCTGAACAACAATTACCTTCATTGTGGAAACTTGCCGATATCGTGCCTTTAATCAAATCCAAACCAATGACTGACGTAGGCAAACAATTAAGGCCAATTTCCCTCACTCCTGCTCTTTCAAAGATTGCAGAAGATTTTGTCATGAGGAAGTATGTCGCTCCTGCAATAATGCGAGAAATTGATCCTGATCAGTTTGGTGCCATACCGGAATCTTCAACTACACTGGCTGTTATTTCCATGATTCATAAATGGGCCCAAGTGACGGATGGAACAGGAGCTGCTGTTAGAGTTATATTGTTTGATTACAAAAAGGCTTTTGATTTGATCGACCACCACTTACTTGTAAAGGAGATTTCTGGGTTGTCTATTCCTAAAACAATTATACGCTGGCTAACTGATTTCATGATGAATCGGAAGCAGCGGGTTAAGCTTTCCCATGATTGTTTTGCAGAGTAGGGGGAGGTTCCTTCGGGAGTTCCCCAAAGCACAAAACTTGGGCCTTGGTTATTCTTCTTGGTGATCAATGACCTAAGAATTCACGATTCTGCCACTTGGAAATATGTTGACGACACCACTATTGCTGAAGTAGTTCACAGAGGACGTGATAGCCAAGCCCAAAGCGCTGTGAACACCGTATAGAAGAATGGTCAAGGGCTAACAAACCTCATCTCAAAGCAGAAAAATGTAAGGAACTAACGACTGATTTTAAATCCAGGAAACAATGTTTTGCCCCTGTGACAGTTAATGGCAAAAGTTTACCTGTAGTTATAACTGCCAAGGTTTTGGGACTTGTTATCTCGAGTACACTTCAATGGAACGAGCACGTAAATCTGTGCGATCATAAAGAAGGCTAACAAGAGGTTCTATTTTCTGATACTGCTAGAGCGAGAAAAGGAAAGCCGAAGACATCGTGACGTTTTATTGTACAGTTATTAGACCTATTTTAGAGTACTGTGCTGCGGTCTTTCACAACTCACTCCCCAAGTTCTTGTCAGATGAACTTGAAGCGGTACAGAAACGTGCGTTAAGAATCATAATGCCTGGAGTGTCCTATAATTCTATTTTGGAGCAGTTCAATCTCGCTCCATTATTTCAAAGACGCGACGAATGGTGTTCTAAACGTTTTAGTAATATTGTAAACGATCCATCACACAAAGTCAGTCTGTTGCCTCCAAAGCACGAGTCCTTATATAGTTTGAGAAATAACAGAACGTTTGAGCTGTCTCGTGTAAATACAAACAGATTTCAGCATACTTTTATTCCCGCAATGTGTAATAGGTTAATTAATAACGTTTTATTCTACTGGTTTCTAGTTAGGCTTTCGGTAATCTGATCTTGTAAATAATTAATTATTTTTTAGTGTACAATCACGCAATTCAGCCATTTTGGTTGAATCATTCTTTTACTTTTGAGCTTGCCACCGTTTAGGCTAAACGGGCTTCGTACAACCGGCCCCAGACAAAGAGATGTCGCCGATATCAACGAAGTTCATTCTCCTGGATCACTGATTGACAAACGTTTTTGTCTAGAATAAATAAGTAGTTTGGTGCTTTAATGATCAAGGAGAGAAGTCGCAAGAGCATCGCTGACCATCGGCGATGAATGAGAACCTTTCTTTAAGCCTGGTTTCCATATAGTCGTAAACGTCGTAAAGACAGAGTAACGAACTTTCTAAACATTCGAAATAAAGTATTTTAAAACATATTATTAGCAAAGCAATTATTAGTGGACAACATGCATATTTTCTTTGAGATATACTTCCAAGAAGATAGAATATTTTGGCCGTTGAGAGATATCGTGATTCTTTGTATACGATATTTACCACTATATGGAAGCCGGGCTTTAGTTTATACTTGGCGTTTTATAAGAATTTAAATCTGTGTTGGGTAAACCTAAGTAGTACTCAAAAATCAAACAGATACCTTTTAACGCGAAGCGTCGGCGTTGAGTGATTTTGAAATTGATTTTGAAACGTCGCTCATGTCATGTGCCGAACCTCAAGCAAATGAGCCCAGACAAAGACTTTAGATCATTTGTATAAAGGTTCGGGACATGAGAAGAGCGACATTTGCCCTACCGCTTAGCATTTTAGTATAGTCAAGTTCCTATCATTGTGCACTTTGACAAATTTACACCTGCAGTGTCATTAGTTTAGCTTTTATAATAATGATATTTATCATTCTACCATCCACTTTGCAGATTCATTTGCCTTCTCATTTGCAACTCATTCTGCAGATTTCAATTTAATTCCATGCACGACGATTTCACATTTCCTGCTGTAGTGGTGTTTGTCAGTACAGTATACTTGCACAATGAAGAGTAATAAAAACACTTGTACTAAACCTGCTATTTGTTTGATTATGCCGTTTTTGATAGTTTCGTTCAAACTTTGACTGAGAAATCCTTACACTCTTATAGTTATGAGGGTGGTTTTTCGGAAGCATTTTACGTGGAAATACATTGAAGGAAGATTTCCGCACTGCAGTAACTTGGACTTCTATTGATTAGTTGTTGCACATATTTTGTAGCCTAACACAAAAAAAAGAAAATGCCTGGGAAGAAACGTGTGTGCATTGTTGGGGCTGGGCCTAGTGGAATGTCAGCACTGTATCACTTTGATAAGTTGAGAAAAGAAGGGAGAGAAATTACTGCTGTTGTTTGCTATGATCGACAAAATAGCTGTGGTGGCTTATGGAATTATAGTTGGAGAACAGGTGCTTGAGGTTTTTGATTACTCAATGTTTTCCTCAGTGTGTGAAAGCTTACAGTTTGTTTATCTTTTGGTGTTTAGGAACTGACGAATTTGGTGACGTAGTCCACAACAGTATGTATCATGATATGTGGGCAAATAGCCCAAAAGAAGGTTTTGAATATCCTGACTACACTCTTGATGAACATTTTGGCAAACCAATACCATCTTTTCTTCCTAGAGAAGTGGTTTTTGATTATCTTAAGGGTAAGTGACTGGTGTTTACAAGCTGTGAATATTACTAAGAATCCGTCGCACGGATTTAGAATTTACAGAACGGAACATATCAAAGTTTAAAACTTCAGTCGATGTTTGATGTTGATACTATTTGAACAACAACAATAAAGATACGTTGATCCATGCTAATTTGGTTAAAGATCATTTTCTTCCCGCTTCAACTTTTCATTACGTCATCATTCGTTTTATGGTTTTAGTCATTTTTCTGTCTCACAATTATTGCCCGACTTCCCCGGACTACATTATGCGGTGGTGAAATCAGTAAAATAAAATAAATCAACATGAACTAAACTATATCCAAGAAAAGAAATTAAGATAAACTAAATCAAAGATAATACGACTATGTAATACAATAGAAACGAAATCCAGTTAATACTACGAGTGCATTGATTACATCAGTGAAGTTCAATCTTAGCACCCACTCAGGCAACAGAATGACTACGTGTATATATTGCCCTCGATACGTAGTGGTCACAAAAATCATTGTCTTTCGAAATTCATGAACACAAAATCTGCGCAGCAGAATACAAAATCCACTGCTCGAAAGACAGCATTATTGCAATTTCCTAATTGTTACATGCACGGGATAACGAAACTATTAATGGTTGGAAATCATTTAAGTTAATAAACTATGAACATACTGTGCAGGTCGTTGGAGCAAAATCGATGCTGAAGTTCGTTCCTGGATAAAACTGAATCACAAAGTGCATGACGTGCAATATAATGCTTCCACCGACAATTTCACTGTGAAAGTGAAGGACTTGGTTAACGATAACTCTCTTCCCCCTGAAACGTTTGATTACGTCATCATTGCTGTTGGTCACTTTTCTGTCCCACATTTGCCCGACTTCCCTGGACTAAACAAGTTCCCAGGCCGTGTGATGCACGCTCATGATTTCCGTGATGCACGAGAGTTCGTAGACAAACGGCTGCTGCTGATTGGTGCGAAGTACTCCGCAGAAGATATCGCATTGCAATTAGCAAAATATGGTGCTAGTAACATCATTTGCTGTTACCGCACTCGACCCATGGATTTCAAGTGGCCAGCCAACATTTCTGAACGACCTTTGCTGGTGAAAGTTGATGGAAACACGGTGTATTTTAAAGATGGAAGTACGGCTGAGATAGATGCGATCATTTTATGCACTGGATATCTTTTCTCGTATCCATTTTTGGAGGATGACAGTTTACGACTGCGATCTTTAAACATCATGTACCCTGATGGTTTGTACAAAAACACACTTTGGTTGAAAGGCGGAAACAAGAAGCTGATGTACATTGGTGCACAGGAGCAATGTTATGCCTTCCCATTATTTGATGCGCAAGCAAAGTGGTGCGTAAAGTATATCATGGGAGAGATTGTATTGCCTAGTCAGGCAGCCATGGAGGAAGACGTCAAGAAGTGGATGTGTAGGTACAGTCAATACCAATATTTGAAATATTCTTCTTCTTCAGTTTGGACACATTACTGTGGAATAATTTAGAATTATTTAGACTAGTGCAAGCAGCATAGAAAATAGGTAACTGTTCAGTAATAGCAGTCAAGAGCAAAGTCAGTGAAACATTGCATACGCATTGAGTTAACATGTTGTTCCTTCGAACGCAACATATGCAAATTCCTTTATGTGGAGAAGGGAAAATGATTTTAAAATGTTTTTCCTGTACACACAAAAAGCACTAGATTTTCAAATACAAACAAAACTATTTTCTCTTTTTTATAAATCAATATAAATATGACCATATGTCTCAAAAATTTACTGGTTGTTGCTGATGATCGCAATTGAGGAAACGGTCCAAAGTTAAGTGAGCGTGGAAGACCTATATTCGCGAGGTTTGCGCAGCAACTAAAACCGGGCCTTATCTGCGCCCATCTCCCAAAATCGAATTTTCCAAGAGCTGAGCAAAAGGTTTTAAATTCACGTTTGCACCTTGTTTTAGAGAATGTTCTGTTAACAAGTGAAATAATCACAAGAATTGCCATGATATCATGCACACAGCTTTAGCCCTAGACGTGACAAAGCATATTTCCATTGTTGTTTGGTTTCTATTGTCCTTATTGTTTTTTGTTTCATGCTGAATATCAGAAATTGGTTGGTGGTAGCTTGGTCATTTGAAATATGGTTTGGAGGCTTGGTGGAAGTTTTTTTCTTCCATCTTTTCATTTACATTTATGCGAACTTGTTTAAAGCTATCGTTCAATCGTAGGTCTATAGATCAGCCCCGTAAAGATGTCTCAACATGAAATCTTCGCTTAGAAAAGGAGTTTACAAATTTGCCGAGTTTCATAGGCATGTTTACATTGTCGACTATGATGGTTACAGAAACAATCAAAACTTGGCATGGTTATTTATTTTAGAGAAAAATGTTTGAAAGATTGCCATGATCAGATTGATTTTCAAACTGATGTCGTTGCTGACATTGGAAAAGACGCTGACTACGGTTACGACTTGGACATCAGTGATCTTTGCCACGTTTGGGCAGATTACAAAATGCTGGATATCAGAACGTACCGCGATCGTTCCTTCATCAGCAAGTGTACCGGCACCGTAGCACCTATCCCCTACACGCCATTTATGAAAGCAATGGATGAATCATTGGAGAGTTTTCTTGAACGATACTCAGAATGATCTTCAAACATAACAAAATACAAATCAAATGAACAGTGTCTTAATTGATAGAATTACATTGCTACGTAGATTGGTAGATAAGTCGATAGATAGATAACATATATTGATACTAGATAAAGCTGGTTTCGTAAATCATATTTAAAGCTAGATATTATACTACATGATTTCATAATTTTGCCTAGAGAACATATTTTATCGGTTGTAGGGAATTTTATTGTTGTCTAATTTGAATTCGTCAAAGCCTAGTAAATCTAAAACAGCCAATAATTACAGCATAATTCAACAGCGTTACCACTGGCACACGCACATACTTGTGAAACTTGTGAAAATCACTTGTGAAACCCAATATTCACGATAGAATCGCGGCATTCACATACAAAAAAAAATAATAACATAACAAAAAGTATTTGCGTAATAATAGATTAAATATTGCCAATAAATAGTAACATTAAAGCTATGCCTGTCATTTCTTCAAATCAGTGTTTTTGACGACTTTCGTTTGCCATTCCAACTTTGGAATCTTCGTCTTATTACAAATTTGAAAATTTATCAATCGTCGAACGCCACTGCATTTCAAGAAAACATGACAGAATCTAAAGTAGAAAACTATTGCAAAATGCAACAACATACACAACTGTCCCCATAAATATCATAACACACTTAAGTGGAAAAAATGAAATACACAAAGTGTCCGCAGACAAATTAAATGCACGACTGTCCCCACAAATCAAAAACACAGATTGTCCCCACAAGTATGACCACATAGATCAATGCATGGAAATTTTTATAAATTTAGAGATTTTAGCACAATTGTACAACTCTGATGACAACGCGAAAAGTACCAAGTCGACAAGGCGTTTTTAAAGGAGAGTCCCCACAAGTAGGTGTCCCCATAAGTATGCAAGGGCAGGTATGTGTGTGCAGTCAAAACTGTGTTAAAGCGCGTGTGCAAGACAAGGATCTAACTATAGATCAACACGATCAAGACGAATTGTGAGAAAGCTGAACTCAGTAGTTCCGCCGTAGCTTATCACGCAAGGACGTACGATCATCGCATTAAATGAAATGAAGCAACCTTTTTGGTGAGTGATAGATATAAACTTTCTCGTAGAATGAGAGAGTCTAGTAAAATATTCAAGCATAAAACTATAGATAACAGGGAAAGCCACTAGATAGTACTTGGCGTGCTCTCTAGTTTGATCCTTGCCTCGCACACGCGCTTTAATTGAAACAATTAAAAAGTGGGAAGCAAACATATCACGACAATTGTGATATAAAAAGGTCGTCTGAATCTTTCAATTTAGTTGCACTGATGAAGGTCCAGGTTAACGGACCGAAAGTCTTGCAAAAATAGAACTATGGCTAAATACAAAATTCTTCATTTAAAAAACGTTTAATTTCGTTGCTTAAAGAATGACTAACTATGATTTCTATTTTGAACTAATCCACCGTTTAAGCTAACTATGCTGTCTGCTGTGGCTGGGGTCACCCAGTCCATACCTCGTATCAGCGATGGTTTGAATACTTAAACAGACGAGGCCAGAATTCATTCACAGCGAAACATCGAATTCTAGCTACCGTATTTCTTCTATTTAGCCCCCAGGGGCCGGTTGTTCAAAGCTGGATTAGCGTTAACCTTGAGTTAAAATTTAACCAGCTGTTTGGTTTGTGCATTTCTGTATGTCTATTCGTTTTACAACTTTCGAATAATAGGCTTCTTTTTACATAGATTGGCTTTGTGGAAAAATTTTGTCCAGTTCATAAACAAGCAGATAAAAATTTTGCTTCAAACTTTTCGTTAACCCAGGGTTAACGGTAACCCAGCTTTGAACAACCGGCCCCAGGGGGCTTAATTTTTTTTTCTTAGCTGTTAATTGGGGGCTTATTAGAAGAGGGGACTAAATAGAAGGCGGGGGCTTGATAAATGTTCACCTGAAATTGTTACCGTAAATATGCTATATCACAGACACATGCATCTACATCAATTTGTATTTATTAAAATACCAATCTAATACATGTATACTTAATTATAAAAACAACATAGGTGCATTGTGCATAATACTACATGCAGTCAGTAATAGTGCAATCAAAGTATTTTATATAACGCCCATTTCGAGGTCCAGTTCTTCATTGCTGTTGTCAATAAGAAGTTCCTCAATATAGAGGGTGGGGGCTAAATGGAGTTGGGGGGCTTATTTTCTTCTGCTGATATCTAAGTGGGGGCTAATTAGAAGGGAGGGGACGGGGTTAAATAAAGGCTGGGGGCTAAATAAAGGAAATAGGTAATAAAATAATTCGAATTTAATGTGTTGTAGTGGCTTTTGTGTTTCGCTAGTTGTGTTGCGGAAATCATGGTTAAGGCGTGGCTGAAAGCGTCAGTCTCTGGTAAGCGCCTAATCTACATAGCATGCGCATATATATTATTATCACGTTTATAAAGTAGTAGAAATGTATGTAAAAAGTATAGGTAGAACTGTATTGTCAAGGTCATCAAGGCAAGAAGAAAATATTGAGGGAAGAAAAACAGCACTACAGCAAGAATTAACAAAGATTAAGAATCTGTGGTCCTACACAACGTAAAAGGACGTGAATTTGGTTCTAGACAGAAGCTGTGGCAAAGTGTAACATCCTAAAAACGTGCAAGAAATACATCATAGACAAGTAATCTTCCTGTTTTGTTAAGTATAAATATAGGTCAAAATATTGTAGGGTAGTAGTTGCAAATTGTAGTAGGGATTGTGAAGATGGGAAATACATGTAATTAAAATACAGACCCTGAGAGACTTGTTTGGGCCAGCGCAGCGGTAAATTCAGGTCGCTAAAGAATCTACAACGAGTTGTATATGAAATATTCACGAACAAACATTGCCGCCAGCTATCCATGAGGAATTAAGGAATACATTTACATAAATGAATCAATTTCAAGCTAATTTCTGGGCTGTCTATGCTAAAAAAGGAAAACTGCTGTGTAGCAGGTTTCTCGAGGAAAAGTTCCACAGAGAATGAAGTGTTGCTTTGTGCAGTGCCCAAGGCTATAATTCTCATTTTTCCGATTTCAAAGTATGCGTTAATGCCCGATTTTCACTTTTCACTTGCAACGCAAGCATTTCCTTCGGCGCAGTTGTTTTCATGTTTGGCATATCGAAGAAAACAACAGAAAAACAATGACAACGAACCACCCCACAACTGATAACGGCATGAAGTGTAACTGCCCTGCATGAATGGAGAATGCTTAACTAAGGACATTGTTTACCAGGCCACAGTCCACTACAGAGAGAAAAAGGAACCGTATGTAGGAATCACAGCCACACAAGAAATTCAAGTCAAAGGAGAAACGAAATTCAACGGAGTTAAGCAAGCACATCTGGAATATGAAGGACATAAACCTAGATTATGCAATTAAATGGAAGATTCTATGTAGGGCTGCACACTATTCAAATAGTACGAAGCAATGCAACTTATGTACATCAGAGAAATTTTACATTTTATCCAAAAAAGGCGCAGCCACTTTACACAAGCGAAACGAATTAATTAGTGCAGACACTCCGATGTATTTTTGTTGAACAACATTAAATGACACAATAGGATTATAATTAGATCGCTCAATTACATAACAAACCTTCACACGAAACAACCCAGTAGGCTTTAACACTAATTTGCTATGGTTTTAAATGTAATATAGTTTAGGTTTTTATTCATGATTTGAATAACTTTTATATCAATTCCCATTAGGACAGTTTTCAACGACCTTTTTAAGATATTATTAACAATTTTATGTAAATAGTTTTAGATCAAAACGCTGTGGTATGTCTTAGTAGAACACTATTGATTAAGCACTGACGAGTGCAGGTCCTCCTGTACAAAACAGAGCTGTATGCTTAATGTTAGAAAGAAGAAATAAAACATACTAAGCTCTGCTTTACCGTATTGAGCAATTTGGCCACACAAGAAAAAAATAGGTACGCAGTGCGTACATGTGGGTAGCCTGAAGGCTTCACTCTAGGGTGGTTTACATTGTCAAAGTTGTATGACAGGAAATTTTTGGAGGGTGATTGTAAGTTCTCAAAGATTTGCAACGAACGTCAGAGCGAAGTAGTTTAGTATGTGTAGTGGAGCGATAAGTACTTCATATAATATGCAGAAAGAGACAGTGACGTAAGTAGAGCGCAGCATGATATGTAAGGAGATATATGTGTTTAAGGAGCGGGTAGATTAGAAGAAAAGGGCAATCTGTATTTTAATATAATAATTCTCTTCAGTAGTAAAGCATAAGGATATTACAGTATGGGCGTTGTTTTAGTTGTGTTAAATATTTTTCGCAAAGCAGTCGAAGTGTAGGAGTACATTATGCGTACATGTCGATTATGCCTCAGCAAAAGCTAAGCCTAACGACTAGGATCCAGCACTCATTCTCAAAAACGTCCATGATCACCGGTCTTCTATAAACTATTTAAACCTATGTTGAATATCACGATTACTATACTAACACTTTTCATAACTTGTGGATGGTGTTCACATGTTTTCAGAATAGCTAATGCGAAGTAACATTTTAGGGAGTCGGCCTGTGTTGGTGTAGTGTAGTGTTACCGAGACTAGTTGGTGATCTGAATCTCCCGCTCCACCATGTTCACTTTGTGTTTAATTAAATATACATGCATTATATACATATAGTCTTGCACGTATGAAAAGTGAGAGATGCACAAATCTGACTCCACTTGATCTTAACGGACTCTAGTATGTTCTGTGTAGTGACAAGGAGATAATATAGAAAGTATGTGCTAGTAAAACATGGTAGCAATTACTTGTGTTCTTTATTCTCATTCTTACATAACAGTTTGAAATATTTAATATTCATCATATGTATGTGGTGGGCTTTATGTGGTTGCAGCCCAGTATATAGTATATAGTATATCTCGTCAAATTCTACTCCTGCCTTCTTGAGACGGCAGGACCTCAGCTTCAAAAACGTCCGCTTTGAGCATGCGCAGCGCTGATTATCCAATTGGAGACCACGATGATATTGTATAAAATAATACAGCAAGTCCTGCTCTGAAAAAATAGCAGGAGTGAAACACGAATCGCGTGTTAATCAATATAATGCCTGGAAGTGAGCGATTTAGCTTTGCAGTTGCTCGGTAACAGACATAAGTAGCTTAGAAAGCGGAAAATTTTTGGTGGAAATGACATAAAACAGTCAAGAAAAACGGCTATTAATTCTAGAAGCATGGGATAAACAAGAAAACATGTAGAGTTAGTTTTTAAAAGCGCAAATCCTTATTTTTGGGAAAATTTTTAGTCCTGCTCAGGACCAGCAGGACCGCTATCTACGCCACTGGATCTTACTCAATCATGCAAAAATTACGTCAGTCATCTTAAATTTCTTAATCGAAGTGGTATCCACTTGAATACAACGGAAGCATCAAAATTGGCTCGTAATGACAATATTTATAGCAGAAATAAATAAGTAATTACCGATAGGGAGTCCATGTGTCACTATCCTCAGCAATCAAGGATCGATCAATGTGAGAATCCAATAGGTAAGTATAAGTTAAATAATACACCAATCAGTGTAAAGCTTGTGTACACTGATCGATATGTTTCGCCGATTTGTGTCGCAATGCGAGTGGGAAATAAATTGAACGAACTGATGCACCTAACCACTTCCTTCGCCAGCTTGTGTCGCATTGGGCGATTCCATCAAGAGGTATGGTGGTTTAGACTTGTCTCCACGTTTGCCAAGGTGAGTTTTGGGTAACGTATAGTGTTTCATGCGACAGAACGAAGGTCTGGTAAGAAGGGGTGCGACACAAATCGGCAAATTACATGTTACAACTGTCGACTTTCAGTTTCAGTGGCGTTGCAAGTTGGCGTTGAAAGTTTTTCATTCCTCATCAGAAATTTGCAATGATTTGCATCGACACAAATCGGCGTTTCTGAACCATGTAACACTCGCCGATTTGTATGACGAACTCATTGCGACACAAATCGGCGAAAAAAATCGATCAGTGTAACACAAGCTTTACATCATTTGGTCGAAGAATGGTAATAGCTTGTTTAAATATTAGTAGTTCAACAGCACAGTCATGTTGACGAATACGTATTTTTATAAATAGCGCAAGAATAGATATACTAGACGTTACTACCGCAACTGAAGGGCTGCCGTATATTGGCAGATTGTATTGAGAGATACATTTGCCTGCCAGTTTGTGTGGCAGGGTGATATTGTTTAGGCCTAGTTTTCAAACGACGCAACGCCTTTACAAATTGTATTAATAATCGTTCATAGCGTATAGCTCGGAAAATCAAATCGCGATTTGGACTATGTTATTTTTGAAAACATCTGTGAAGTCAAAAACGTCGTAAACTTGTCCATCCGTTCATCCGTGCCATATCCGTACAAACATCCAAAATCAAGTTGCCGTTTGCACTTTGCACCTAGTTCGGCCAACCGGAACGGACTGGTGCGGGCAAACACATCGTTAAGAATAGGAAGCAGCCTACGGCAGCAACTATTTATGCATTAACAATTACAAAACAAAGCTCGATCACTCTATTATGGATCATGAGGTCTGTTTATCTGGCTATGATATTGTTAGAAGAGACCAAAATGTAAACGGCCGTCATATGTGGTGGCGGAGTTTGCATGTTTATTCCGTCTAATTTAAACTTTAAGATATATACGTAACGATTTACCGTCAGAAATTCTTGAAAATCTGATTGTGGAAATAACCAAACCAAAAGCAAAATCTATTTTGGTAAGCACGTGGTGCAGGCCTCCTGATTCACCCGCAAGCTATTTCTCGGCATTTGAGAGCATGATTGGCTCACTCGATGCTGAAAACTTAAAATACGTTCTACTGGGTGACATAAATGTTGATTTAAGCTATCAGTTCAATCTTCATATAAAGACAAGCTGAATGAAATATTTGACATTTATGGTTTACACCAACTGATCAGAGAACCCACTCAGATTACTGAATTATCTGGTACATTAATAGATCTTTGCCTAACTAACTCAGTATCTACAGTAACCGACTCTGGTGTGATACACCTTTCAATTAGCGATCATGCTTTGGTGTATTTGGTACGCAAAGCCCATTATACACGAGCGGTCCCTGAAGTGCTTGAAGTTAGAACAATAAAAAAATTTAATGGAGATAATTTTTTAAACGACCTGGAACAACAATTTTGCCGTCTATCAATCTCAAGACCCAAATGATATGTGGCGGACCTGGAAAGCTTTATTAATGGAAGTTATAGACAAGCATGCACCAGCTATATCGAGACGAGTAAGCAATAGCTAGAAAGTTTCCCTGGGTCACTAACGAAATAAGGCTATTAATTTTTAAGCGAGATTATTTAAAAAACAGAGCCATTGCATCTAGCAACCCCAGCATATGGTATCAATACAGACAAGCACGCGAAATCAGACAAATAACGAAGTTAAAGAAGCTAAACGGCTCTACTTTACAAAAACTTTGACTTGCATAAGCACGATATGAAAAAACCTTGGAGACTGATTAATGATTTAAACTCTAGAAACCGTAAAACCAATCATATTGCGGAAATTAAAATAGGTGATCAAGTAGCAACATCTCCTGTTGAAGTGACTGACACATTTAATTCATATTTTTCAAAAAATTGGAGTTAATCTTGCAGCCGAAATTCCATCCTTCAAATTTAGTGCAGAGTTTTACCTTAACCCAACAGCTAAAACATTTTCATTACAAATCCCGACAGCTGACACGGTCAACGGATTGTTAAAATCAATAGATGAAAGAAAAGCTGCTGGCTCTGATAATATCTCAAATAGTCTATTAAAAATGGTAGCTGTGGTTTCACCTTCCCAAATATTTCTAATATCCAAAAATTGCAGAACCGAGCTCTTAGAGTTATCACCAAGTCGACTCATGATACCAATGCTGGTGTCCTGTTGAATGCTCTACATTTGGATAATCTTGTTCTACGACGTAAAAATTTCAAGGCACGTCTTAAGTTTAAAATCCTAAATGGATATTTGCCGTTCTATTTGCGAAATATTTTCTCCGTTCGCGATACGGTTTGTAACGTCAGAAATTCCGATTTTAAATTAAATTTACTAAACCTCGTACGGATTTCTTTAAACGAAACCTGTGTTATAATGGAGCGCAATTATGGAACAGCTTGCCTCAGGCGGAAATACGCAAACTTCCATTATTATCGCGGATCAAGAAAGCTACAGATAGTTTTTTTAAATAATCGCGACTCCCTACGGCAATCTTGTAAACCACTTAGTTGTTTCTTTTTTATCAAAAGTCGTATACTAAAGATTTTTACCGTAGCTTAGTAAATTATATTGTATTATAAATGAGAGTGGTTTTCTGAAGATTGGACCACCTCTTGCATGGCCTGACTGCACACCAACTATGATTATTAAATTGCAAAAATGGAATTTGAGCTGGTTAAGCAGTTTGAAGGAAGATTTTCCTACTGCAGTAACTTGGACGTTTACTGATCAGTTGTTGCACATATTTTGTAGCTTAACATTAAAACAAGAAAATGCCTGAAAAGAAACGTGTGTGCATTGTTGGGGCTGGGCCTAGTGGAATGTCAGCACTGTATCACTTTGATAAGTTGAGGAAAGAAGGGAGAGAAATTCCTGATGTTGTTTGCTATGATCGGCAAAATAGCTGTGGTGGCTTATGGAATTATACTTGGAGAACAGGTGCTTGAGGTTTTTGATTACTCAGTATTTTCCTCAGTGTGTGAAAGCTTACAGTTTATTTATCTTTTGGTGTTTAGGAACTGACGAATTTGGTGAATTAGTCCACAGCAGTATGTATCATAATCTATGGTCTAATGCACCAAAAGAAGCTTTAGAATTTCCTGACTACACTTTTGATGAACATTTTGGCAAACCAATACCATCTTTTCCTCCTAGAGAAGTGCTTTTTGACTATATTCGAGGTGAGTGACTAGAGCCTGTGGATACTTTAGACTTGTGCTACAACTATCCACACAGCGATTAACATATTAAGTTGAGACAATATAAGTTGAGACAAAGGCGAAACAAAGAAACGCAATGAAGTAAGTGTACAACATAAGCATCGACACAAGCGCAAAGCATAAGCATAAGAAGCCAAGCTTATGCCTGGCAGAACAAATTAAAAGAGAGTCAAAGGGAAAATCTTTCTGCTTCGTTTTTGTACTCCTCACAGGAAAACTCTCCCTTTGTTTTTCGCTCATGTTTGCGTTCCAAGTAAAACCACGCTTTAGGCTCACTATGCAAGAGAGAATGTGTCTAGCACGTTTATGAAGTTTTTATCACAATTTACAAACTAGTTGCGTTCCTAACCTCCAGTTGAGAAACTTCAGAGGACGTTTGAAATGGCATTCTGCACTGCGAAGAAAGGCTGTTATACAAACTTCTGTGGACCGCAGTTACCACATTTCTTACAAGTTGTTTTCAATCCGATATTTTCGAAAGTCGAAATTTCACTATGACTGGTTAGTAAATCAAAAGTGACCGTTCAAAAATTTCCATTTTACTTTAAAAGTAGTTAATGGCATAAAGTTTAATTTTTTAAATTTGTTACCGTGCAATCCCTTCAGCAAGAAGGGATGCCCGTCATGTAGCTAAAACGTCACGTGACTGAAAACAACGCGGTGCAACAATTACAAGCCAGTCTTATGTCCCAGGGTGTCTGGACGTATTTACTGTGATATTTCTTTCGACCGTATTCTGGTCATATTATACAGCGTAGTTTGGTGATACTGTTGAAGCAGAAACAAGCATTACTTCATTTCTTTTTGTCCAATCAAGACGTTTGTTTTACATATAGCTCTACTAAGCATTATTCAGTAAACGGATAATCTACAAAACGAGCGACAAAATATTGCCGTCTTCTCCCTCTTTTCTGAACTTTAATTTTAGCCCTTTTAATCTGAAAGTATAACGTTATGATAGAACCCGTTAATATCTAAGATGCAGTTGCTCGGATTTGAGATTTCTGCTCAGCACGGAAAATATCCAAGCTTAAAGCTTCAATCGATGTTTGAGCCTGATACTTTTACAACTACACGTTGATCCATGAACATGGCTGAACGGTTTGTTTGGTAAACTCTCCTTTGTGTCCCTACTTGATCACCGCCCTACCGGCGAAAGTGATTTCGCATAATAGTAGCATAGATAATAGCCTTCGCAAAATTATGTAAAATATACGTAAGTAAAAGTTGTACAGTAGAATAAATCAAAATGAACTAAACAATTCCAAGACAATACAATTGAGGCGAAGTCTAGTTGATACTAGATCAGTGCATGGTCACGGAAGGGAAGTCCAATCCATTGAACAAAAGACACGGTGTTTTTAGTTCAATGGCCCAATCCAAGTTTTAAATCAAGTTCTGCGCACTCATTCAAGCAGCACGTTTACAACAAAAGTTGTTGTCTTTCGAAAGTGATGAACGCAGAATCAGCGCAGCAGAATACAAAATACATTGAACGATAGATAGCGTTTTGTGATTTTCTGTTTACTACGCGCACGGTATGATAATACTAATGGTTGAAAGTCGTTCAAGTTAATAAACTATGTACTATTGCGTAGGTCGTTGGTCCAAGATTGATGCTGAAGTTCTTTCCCGCGTAAAACTGAATCACAAGGTGCATGACGTGCAATATAATGCGTCCAATGACAATTTTACTGTGGCAGTGAAGGACTTGGTAAACGACAATTTTCTTCCCGCTGAAACGTTTGATTACGTCATTATTGCTGTTGGTCACGGTTCAGTCCCGCATTTGCCCGAATTCCCTGGACTAAACAAGTTCCCAGGCCGTGTGATGCATGCCCATAATTTCCGTGATGCCCGAGAATTCGTAGACAAACGGCTACTGCTGATTGGTGCGAGCTTCTCTGCAGAAGATCTCGCTCTGCAATTAGCAAAATATGGTGCTAGTAACATTATTTGCTGTTACCGTACCCAACCCATGGATTTCAAATGGCCAGGTAACATATCTGAGCGGCCTCTGCTGGTGAACGTTGATGGAAACACGGTGTTTTTTAAAGATGGAAGTACGGCTGAGGTAGATGCGATCATTTTATGCACTGGATATCTTTACTCCTACCCATTTCTGAGAGATGATAGTTTACGTCTGCGAACTTCAAGAGACATGTATCCTGATGGTTTGTACAAGAACACACTTTGGTTGAAAGGCGGAAGCAAGAAGCTGATGTACATTGGTGCACAGGAACAGTACTATACTTACACATTGTTTGATACACAAGCAAGATGGTGTACTAAGTATATCATGGGGGAGATAGTGCTACCCAGTCAGGCAGCGATGAAGGAAGACCTCAAGAAATGGATGTGCAGGTACAATCAATATCGCAATGGTTTTGGCGGTATTCTTTTTCTTCAGTTTGGACACATTATTTCCGACATTCGTCAGTTTGTGTGGGATCAGATAGGCGATTGCATGAAAACAATTTGAACGTTTTCGACTGCTGTCAACCGAGAAAAGTCGCTAAAAATAACTGCAAAGACTAAAGGGGTTTGAAGTTTAGACATATAAGTCCGAGTCGGCTGATTAGAAATGGGCCTTATGTGCACCCGAGTCTCAAACATATCAAATCTTTCAAGGGCTGAGAAGAAAGTTATCAAAAGAACTAGAGGCTTTGTTGGTTTAAAGTCACGTTTGTAGCGTTTGTTTAGACAATGCAGTTTTGTGAACAAGCTAAGTAACCAAAAAGTCCTATAATTTCGTGAATTCTTTTGGTCTTCGACGTGTCAAAACATAGATTTATTGTTGTTTGGTTTCTGTTCTCTTTATTCTCCTTTGTTTCATTGAGAATATCACAGATGGAGTGACTGCATAGTCATTTGAAATATGCTTTGAAGACTTGGCGGAAGATTTTTTGCCATCTTTTCGTTCATGTCTATGCGAACTTGTGCAGAGTGAAGACAGTTTTTTGGTATGATAAAGCTATCATTCAATCGTAGGTCTATAGATCTGCCCGGCAAAGATGTCTCAACATGAGATCATAGCTTATAAAAGGAGTTTTCAAATTTGCCGAGTTTCCTAGTCATGTTTACATTGTCGACTATGATGTTACAGAAACAATTAAAACTTGGCATGGTTATTGATTTTAGAGAAAAAGGTTTGAAAGATTGGCATGAGGAGATTGATTTTCAAACTGACGTCGTTGCTGACATTGTAAAAGACGCTGACTACGGTTACGACTTGGACGTCAGTGACTATTTTCACGCTTGGGTGGGTCAAAAAATGCTGGATATCACAACCTACCGTGATCGTTCCTTTACCAGCAAGTATACCGGCACAGTAGCACCCATCCATCACACGCCATTTATGAAAGCAATGGATGACTCATTGGAATGTTTCTTGAACAATTAAAGGTGGGCGAATCCGATCGGATCGATTTCGGATCGGATTCGGACAGCAATTCACTGCGATCGGATTTCGAGAGTTTTTGTTGGGTCGGATCGGATTTTGTGGACTTTGTTTCGAATTGGGTCGGATTTGTTTTTTGATTGTATTACGTCGACTTACCCGAACATTTTTCCATAAAGTAATTCCGCGAATCACGAATCTCACCCAATCTCATTTGCTTTGTTGGGTTATGATTCATTAAGCGCTAATAGTGAGGTTTATATCACATATGTGACTAGTTGGGGTTTTTTTTACGCTACTTCTGATTGGATTCGGATTGGGAACTCAGACAAACCTTCGGATTCAATGAGGTCAATCCGATCCGACGCACACCTTCATGCATGAATACTAACTGAAATTTATTTTAGTCTGAATATTGTCCTAATTACGACTTTCGGAATATGTTATTGTTTGCTAATATGAAACAGTAAAAAAGCAGTTAATCTAAAACACGCAATATATTACAATTCAACAACAGTGTCACGGGCTATGCCAGATTTATATTGATATGTATTAAAGCCTTAAAGGAGTTCAGTTAGGAGAAGACAGCTGTGGTCGTTGTAAGATATAACTGAGAAAGGTTCTGTATTATGCTACACTGGGTACCCAAAAGCTGAACCCTTGAAATTCTAATAAGACCCTCTCTCCTGTGGGCCAGCAGTGGCCCTTTCAGTCCCTGCGCCTCAACCATTCTCAGCATTCTTTTGTCCCGTCTATGGTATAATATAGAAACTAAATCTAGTAGCACATGCAAAATAACATGTTGAATTTAGCCTCATGCTTTTTCTATGCATGGACTTGTGTTAAATACAGTCTTCTGCAAACGAATCTGCGCGTAAACTTTGACGTAGCAGACGTAGCCTAATTACCTGTGAAAAACGTGCCTGGAAATTTTACTGAGTAGCAATTACAACACACGCATGGTGCGATTTCACGTGAACATACAACCTTTGAAGCTTTGAGCGACCTTGGCTAGACTAGCGCGTCGACCTTTCAGCCGAAGTTTCTTCAAAAGCTAATGAACATATTATCTCCTGCTACAAGGGTACAGGCTGGCTTTCATCAGTCGCAGACAGACTGCGATGTTTGGCGATGCTAAGATCACGACCGGCGCCAAGTATTGCAAACGGTACAAAACTGGTACAAAGTATGTGAAAACCGCTTTTCGTAATGCATCGGGCAATTGAGGCCGATTTTAAAGGACTATTACGAGGGTCGGCGAGTGTCGCAGAGTCAGGCACGTCTGTCTGCGGGTGATGAAAACCCGTCTTGAACTTCGTGACTCGCGCATGACACGCTCTGGAGCAACGAATAACTCGGAAAAATTACTAATTAATTAATAAGAGGAATGACAGGAATCTCCGCTGAACTGTGTCTGTGAGTGTCATTCTATGAGAGTGGTACAGCCAACCTCTTCGGGAACTGTGGTTATCGACGCTTTCTGCTGTCAACATTATCCAAGGTATCATTAAAATCTGGTCTGATAGCTATGTTGAGTTAAGATGATGTGGGCAGTACGACTGTATGTTTTAGTGTGAAAAAAATCATTCGTGTTGATGCTGAGCGCAGTCACGCAGCTCTGCTTCATACGCGCCTTTAGGAAATTCATAGCTGTCTGGAAGCCTGGTTCACACTGCCAACTTTTTTGGCGACGTTTCTCCTCTTGCCACATGCGATAAAGTGGTTTACCCAATAGCTAATGTGAGTGAGCTTAGCAGGAACATATCGTAAATGATTCACTCAATTCCATGTGTCAGGAGGCCAATATCGCCGACGAAATTGGTGCTTTCAACATTAATCGAGTAGCCTAGTGCTTTGGGCATTTTATGCAGCGGTTTGGGCATTTATGAGCGCATTCTACGAAACTTTGAAGATGGCATGCAGCATTTTCATCTTATGCTTTGTGGAGCAGCAGTGGGTTTGGAAAGCAACAAACTTCATAGGGCCAGGGCACTTGACTTTGTCTCGAATATGTTGCGTAATGCATGGCGAGACCGCAAAGGTGCACAAATATTTGATTTTGTAACACAAATTACCATAAGCAATTTAAAAATGTTATTTCTTGATGGTTTCAAAAATCCTATGGAAAATGTGTGGTTTTATTATAACATATGGTTAAAGGCATGTTTTGAGCGATGTGTAAATCGTAAAAACTTTTCGTTTCTGCAGTTGTACACAGATGCAGTGTCGAATATCAGACTATCAATGTCACAGATCAGTGGTCAAGGAGTGTTAGGTGAACCAGCTCTTGAGCTTCCGCGCTCCAGCTGTCGATGTAAATTCATAGTATAACTGCCAAATTAAAAGTGTTTTTTGTTTTAATTTGTGGCATCTATACTCAGAGCTATGCGAAACCAAAATAAACTTGACATTTCGGCTTTTCAATTGCCAATTTACAAACGTTAAACACAATACAATTTAGAAGTCTACTCTATGCTAAAACTTATCTTTAAATTGTTTCGTACATTTAAAGGCAAACATATTTGCACACACGAGTACATTGTAATGTTTAAGCTTTCCGTTTTACGACAAACGTCAAACGACGGGGGAAGAAAGATTTGCCGATATAAAGACAGTAAGGCAAAGATAAACTAGTTGTGTTTGCAAAGACGTTAAAGTAAACTGTTTGACATAGAGTGGAGAATCTGAAATGATGAGGAGCGAAAAAACTCTAGCAAGAAAAACGACTCTGCCGTTTGCCGTAGCTGTTAAACTTGAAGCTTAAACTCCCTGTTACAACACGACTTCATCGCGCGCACATATACTAACCCCTGACATAAGCTTGGTACACTGGAAAGCAAATGGTAGTACTCCATATCCAGGGTTTTTCCTGGTGTAAAGCTTGCTAATAGTGCTTCTTCAGTTTTCACAAATGAAGTAGCCCAGTTTTACGTCTCAATTTTATATCTTTTATGCTTTAAAACAGAAAATGTCTGGAAAGATACGTGTGTGCATTGTTGGGGCTGGGCCAAGCGGAATGTCAATATTGTATCATTTCGATAAGTTGAAAAAGGAAGGAACAGAAATTCCTGACGTTGTTTGCTATGACAGACAAGATAACTGTGGTGGCCTGTGGAATTATACTTGGAGAACAGGTATGTGCTTAGCTAAATCAAAACATGGTTATCGTCAGCTTGGAAAAAGAAGAGCTGAAAACGAAAGTACTGTTTATCATTCTGGGCGGAGCCTGATCATTATGAGTCTTAGATTTTATGGATCTGTGTTTGTCTGATGTATACTCCCTGTTTTTTGATCTCCATTCTCCATATATTTGTAACTTCTTCATTTGCCCACGACAGTCAACATAATTACATATACTAAGGAACCGATGAATTTGGCGAAGTAGTTCACAACAGTATGTATCGCAACTTGTGGTCAAATGGACCAAAAGAAGCTTTAGAATTTCCTGACTACACTTTTGATGAACACTTTGGCAAACCAACTCCATCATATATGCCTCGAGAAGTGCTTTTTGATTACCTTAAAGGTATGTGACAAATATGTTGGAAGCTTCAAATTAGGGTCACTTAGATAAATTATAAGAAAACGTGTTAACTGTAAACATCACCATACAACGATGACAACTGTAGAGACACGCAGTGGCGCGCAGACTATTTGAAATACAGATGTGCTGGGCCGTAGAAACCATAGACAAAAGGGACACGTGCCCTCAAAAATTTTCTTATTAGACGAGCAGTGCGTTTTAGTGATGACAATTTCTCTTTTTATTCTTTTCAATTGTCTAAAAACCACTCTTAAATGGTTTCAATGGCAAAATGCCAACTTTTTGATTTTTTAGAGGTCTCGTGCGTTCGGTGAATACGAGAAGTAGTATTTGGTGGCGCCTTTTCATAACACACACCAAACTAAATGCTCCGAAAAATTGCATGTTGCTCCTCCCCGCTCACAAATATATCCTGCCCCTCCCGCAAACATTTTATGCCACAAAAGTACATTTTCGTGGCCTTCACTCACTCTGAATTGTTTAATGTATGCCCATGGTTCCTACAGTACTTTTTCACAAGACTCACTCCTAATCCGCTGCAATTGTTGAATATTCAATTAAAACTGCACGGATTATCTAGCCTTAATTTGTTTATAGACATTATTCTCAGTATTAAATTAAATCGTCTGTGAAAACCGTTGTAATGTACACGTTCAGAGTTTTCTACTACTTTTTTGTTGTCTTTCGTCTTTATATTGTATTGCTTTCCACATGGTTCAGATTTGACTCCATTATCAATCCCACTCACTGATCCCACTACTGCTATTGACTGCATCTATTGGCTAGTGACGTAACTGCAGTCAAACTTCCTTTTGATGGAAAAGAAATGGGAGGTTGCTTTACTACAACAGTAAGTTTTTTTGTGATGGACAGTCGCTCTCTCTTTTGTTCAGGTCGTTGGTCCAAAATTGACTCTGAAGTTCGTTCCTGCATAAAACTGAATCACAAAGTGCATGACGTGCAATATAATGCGTCCACTGACAATTTCACTGTGGCAGTGAAGGACTTGATTAACGACAATTTTCTTTCCGCTGAAACTTTTGATTACGTCATTATTGCTGTTGGTCACGGTTCAGTCCCGCATTTACCCGACTTCCCTGGACTAAACAAGTTCCCAGGCCGTGTGATGCACGCTCATAATTTCCGCGATGCACGAGAATTCGTAGATAAACGGCTGCTGCTGATTGGTGCGAGCTACTCTGCAGAAGATCTCGCACTGCAATTAGCAAAATATGGTGCTAGTAACGTCATTTGCAGTTACCGTACTCGACCCATGGATTTCAAGTGGCCAGCCAATATTTCTGAACGACCGCTGCTTGTGAAAGTTGATGGAAACACGGTGTATTTTAAAGATGGAAGTACGGCTGAGGTAGATGCGATCATTTTATGCACTGGATATCTTTACTCCTATCCATTTCTGAAAGATGACAGTTTACGTCTGCGAACTTTAAATGTCTTGTATCCTGATGGTTTGTACAAGAACACACTGTGGTTGAAAGGCGGAAACAACAGGTTGATGTACATTGGTGCACAGGAGCAATGTTATACCTTCCCATTATTTGATGTGCAAGCGCAATGGTGCGTAAAGTATATTGTAGGAGACATTGCATTACCTAGTCAGGCAGCCATGGAGGAAGACCTCAATAAATGGATGCACAGGTATTTTGTACTAATACCAGAGCTACTGCCAATGTTACTGTATGTTCTAGTAAATGTAACATGTAGATATTTGCGTTGTTGCAGTTGAGTGGTTATGAGAGTGTAATGAGATATTAGTGGCAACGAGGTGCAGTGCGCGGTTGTTACACATTGAATACTCGTCATGTATTTTGTACATCTAGAAACGCATTGCTAAAAGATGGTAGCGAAGGAATTGATTTTCAAGCCGAAGTTATTGGCGATATTGCAAAAAAAGTTGACTACGGTTACGACTTGAACTTCAGTGAATATCTTCACGCTTGGGAAGGTCACAAAATGTTGGATATCGCAACCTACCGTGATCATTCCTTTACCAGCAAGTATACCGGCACCGTAGCACCCATCCATCACACGCCATTTATGGAAGCAATGGATGACTCATTAGAGAGTTTCTTGAACAGTACTCAGAATGGTTTCAAAACATAAGACATGGTATTCAAACATTCAACAAATAAAACAACAATTTATATTCATCTGTTATCTTTATCATGGATTTTCCTAACTTGTTACACTTGATTGTAAATGAGTTCTCAAACAAACATCATATTATTTACAATTTATTGATCCGAAAGTCACGTATATATTATTATAATTTATTTTTTGCAGTCCGATATCCATACATTTTAGCCAATCAAATTGCTTCGTTTGCGGTCCGGTTTTCACGATACGGACCGCTCAACCGGACCGCTAACGGTTTT
>JAODVM010417499.1:0-26147 GCA_025400095.1 Phenganax marumi
CGGTGTGTATCGATGTTTAGTGCGGTCATGACAAGTGTCACCCGGAGGTTGTTTATTCCTGTGGAAGGGTTTTGTTAATACTCTTGATGACATTGCCTATTTGGCTGGCTTCCTTGGCATCTTTCATATTTTTAGCCAAATCATCTCCAAATAAGAATTGGCTGGCAGTTTGTTTATCTATTTCACAAATTGCTGAATATTCTGATTTGAGAGCTGGTTTAATTTGGTATTTCCTAAACTGAGATAGCTGGGCACTTGCATGTCCTAGCATAGCTATAGAATCGACTGATTGTGCAATAAGTTTGGAGAAATCCCTCTTTATTTCTCCTTGAATTTAGACATTTGCAGTCTGGAGTGTAGCCAAGGTGGCCTTGAGTAGTGTCTGTTGTATGTACTGAAGATGTAGATCATTACCCTTTTTCCCGTTGGATAATTTTGCCCATATTTCAGGATTGACCTTGGTGTTGGTGAATGTCTTGCAATTTTTAGAGCGGTTATATTTTTCAAGAATATTCTTGAGTTTGTCCAGTTTTAATTTTTTACCCCAACGTTTCTGGGCAATATCTGCCAGTTTGGCATCAATTTTTCCCCCAGGAATCTCGTTCTCATCAAGAGACTGGGCAAGGTTGTCTAGAAGATTCGTTGGAGATGTATTTTGGCTTTGTCCTTCATCGTGACGATGCGTGAGCTGACGTACATCGTCTTCATCATCCCAACTATCGCTTGCATAAATACTGATGTTATCATTTGC
Organism: Phenganax marumi; assembly: GCA_025400095.1. Taxonomy (NCBI): domain Eukaryota; kingdom Metazoa; phylum Cnidaria; class Anthozoa; order Malacalcyonacea; family Clavulariidae; genus Phenganax; species Phenganax marumi. Next base: position 752 of record JAODVM010417499.1, read on the forward strand.
GTCAGTGTGGTCTAGACGTTTTCTCTTTGCATTTGGCCTTTGTTGTGCTGTGTCTTCACCATCGGAAGAATCAGACAGAGAGCATTGTCTTTTCCTACTTTTTACGCTCTCGTTTGGTGTTATTACACTCTGTTCGCCTGTTGGGCTCTGATTTTGTGTTGTTACACATTGTTTGCCTTGTGAAGGCTCGCGTGCCGTTCCAGTAGGCGCATTGTATATCCTTTCTAAGAGGTCGGCCATTTTCCTCATATTCGTATAAATTTTCCCCATATTCTTATCAATGTTTGCTAATGTGATGTGCACGTTAGCATTGACAATGGTCGTGTTCTTATCCACCGTCTTGTCGGCCACATTTTGTTCGCCCAAAGGCGCCTTGTTCTCATCCATATGTAAGAGGCTCTACCTAGACAACTGAAAATTTTTTCAATATGTGGATACTTACAATGTCTTTCCTACTGTCTAGCAACCTTTTATCTTGAATCTTCGTCTGATGGTGCAAAATTTTCAAGGATTATTTAAAAGAAATATTCAATTTATTGTTGACTTTCCCGCAAACGACTAAGCACTGACCAGCAATATGCATGCGCATCTCATGTGACTCCGTAGTGATGTAGACTGATGACATGACAGAATTTGACCTACGACGTCAGCTTCTTTGGGAGATAAGTTGTTGAATACTCCATAGCCTACGATGGATGAAACACTGATGGATGTTATATAAGTCCAAAAACTCGCTTTATAACCTACAAGAGTGAGTTTGGCACTATAAGAAACAGCGGCATAACTTGGGACCGAAAAAGGAGCAAGATAAAAAACGCCTTCCCGCGCCACTACGACATCAGTCCACACCATGACACTTTTTCCAATTTGGGTGGCTTCTTTTTTTCTTAACAATTGCTATGTCCATTTGTTTCTTCTCTACATTGTAGAGTTCGTCGTATTTTTGTTGAGTTTTTATACTTTATTTTTTTCCCTTTGTTAGAAAGTCATCTTGATGATCAGACTCCTCCTCGTTTTCTTTAAAATCTGGCCAATCTTTGGGCGGGAATAAACAACAGTAATACGTAATCATACCAATGTCTCGAATGAGTTTGTTTTTTATAAATTTCATTCTGTTGTTGTTGTGTTTTTATTGTTTCTTCTCTTTTTTGGATTAAAAACTCTTCTAGAGTTTTATCTTTATCGTTGCTCATTTATTTTAAAAGAGAATCATCTCGATGACCATTGATTGAAAGAAAAAATGGTAGATTTCTTCTTACAGATCACAAACAGAATACTAACGATGATCGTCATAGAGATCCAAAGATGACTCCCCAAAAAGTGGATACTTTTAGACATCATTTCTAAACCTGGGGTAATGACATTGTCCATAATCATTGAGTGTTCGTTCAGTTGTTTCACTTGTTGTTTGGTTTCTTCTACTTTTTTTGCCACTTCAAAAATCACATGTCTCGTTGAAGTCACAATGGCAAAAATAATACTTCCTAAACTTACTAAACCTGAAACAGCAGCACTCCCTAATTTAAATTGATTGGCTTTCACAAATCGCTTAAATCTTTCTAATTTTGTGAGATCACTTTGGTCTATACTTTGTAGCATTTCGATGGGCTCTTCGATGACCACTTTTCCATTAAAACTTAATCGAAGTTGATCTCCTTTGAGATGTATGACTCGAAGTACCATTTTACATAACTCTTCGTTCTTGGGATTCTGCTTCATTGAGTTCAGCTCCCGAATATCCTTTTTCAACAGATAGCGCTTTTAGTTGTTGAGAAATGGATTCTCCTTTAGGATCCAAATACCATCGATTTCTCGAAGTTCGTACTTTTTTAATGACACACTCTCTTTTATAGTTTCCATTAGATCTTGCTGTTTGTTCTAGTTGTTGTTTTATTCCATTTACGATGTCTCAAATAATCTCATCTTCTGCTGCAGCACTTTCTATAATCTCTTTAAAACTTAAACGTTCATCTAAAGGTTCGAGTTTGAGGAGTTCTTGGACTTGAGATGTCGTGGTGGCTTCGTATTCAAGTCTAGCTTCTTCAGCCAAATGGTTAGATTCGTGTAGAAAAGGTTTAATCTTGGATCTTGAGTGTGCACAGCATCGTTCTCTAGTCCTTTAATAACAGGTCTTCCTTTATAGTTGAGTCCTTCAACATTTCCATCCATCAAGGTAATAAAGTCGAGTTCTCAGATGAGGTATTTAGAAAAAGGTCCATTGTGTTCATTGACATCCAATCCCATTAAATTTTTGAGGAATTTTTTTAAAAGCATCATTTTGTTCTTCGATGTTGGGCCTCAACAATTGCTTGACTTCTTCTGATTCTATATCAAAGTCGGGTTCTAAAAAAGAGGATTTGAAGTTTCATTATAGTCGTTTTCCAACAACTAGTCTTCGTTTATAAACGAAGTATCCTCCACCTCCCTATCTATAGGTTTTTCTTCCATGGGGTCTAGTCTATCCATCTCAAAAGTGTCCATTTATTGAAGTAAAGATTTTTAGTCTTCATACACATGTGAGAGTTCTCGGCCATAAAATCGTCCCAACACTTTTCTATATTTATCATCCATCAATTGATACATGTTGGGTTCTCCTCAAAACACAGCAGAAATGGTAAAGATTTCTTTATCAAAATTGTATTCGTATCCTCTTCCAAACGTGGGTTTGTATCGAAACACCCTCACTCTATCTCCAACACTTAATTTAGGTTTAGAGAATTCTCCTGTCCAATTTCCAAACAAATGTTGCCACACTTGTTCTTTATTAGATTCATCGACTTGCTTTGGCTTCAGCTTAATGGTGCTATGTTTAGTGCTATTATAGTTTTTAACAAGTGGGTCTAGAATATCGATTTATCAATGGATAGGTTTGCTTCCTTTAGCTTCTTGATCGTAGAATTCTTTCCACATCATGTTTTTTAGAGTGTGATTAAATCTCTCCACGACACCGGCTTCGGTGCCTCGTCTATTTTGTTTTGGCTTAAATCATTTTCCTTGCTTCATTTGTTCTCTTATCGTCATTGCCGAAGATTTACCTGCAAGAGGACCTTTTTCTGTGGTGAAGAACAAAATTTGTTTTTCTTTGAGAAGTGCTTTAACTTCTTTGTTTTTGAATTTGTTGCCATAATCAAATTGAATCTTTTGAGGGTAAACTCCAAATCGATCACAGAGTTGTTCTAGTATTGTTTTTACAGCTTCTACCATATGTTTGGCATCTTTTCTCTCCACAGGGATAGCAAATGCATATCGACTTAGAACTTCGATCCCTGTGATGAACCATAAAAAGTTGTTGTTTTGATGTCTCCAATTCTTCATATCCACGAGGTCGACTTGAAGTTGCTCCGCTAAATCGCTCACAAACGTGGACCTAAACTTCTTTTTTATCGTTTGTAGTTTAAAACGAGTACTAATTTCTTGTTTTCTCAACCATTTTCTAACAAAGGCTTTACTTACATCGCAACCTTGTTCTTGTGCTCTTTCAAATAAAGCCTCCACAGATCGATAACCCGTACTTGGGTCGTAAAAGAGTTCTCTAACTTCTTGTTCTTGTTCAAGTTTGTTCATCTTTTTATTAAAAAGTTTAAAAATCCTCTTGGTAACATTCTAACAAAACACATCCAAGACCTTTGTGAGGATGTTTGAGGTTGGAGCCCACATTGAATTCAAGTTGGTTCCGTATTCCATTCATTAAGTCTACTTGACTTTCTATTTCGTTATGTTGCACAACACTTCCATTCAACGTTTGTGTTGTGGTGATGGGAAGACTAACAATGATGTCACTTTTTTGTCCTTGGGGGTCAAGATTTGAGGTTTTGTCCACAATATTACAATCCACAGTGATGTATCTTAGTCCATTGTAGATGTCTACTTCGTTTTTGGGTTCTACCTACGTATTGGGAGGAGTCTCTTGAAAAGCATCAAATCCTAGAAGCACACCAACTCAAGTTAAATTTATGGTTTGAGTTCACTTGGATCTCAACTTGAGTTTGTTTCAATGAGAAAGTTTCTCTATTTTGAGTTTTTGTTTGGTAAGTTCTTTCACGGGTTCGTCAAAAGTCCAAAACCCTTCTTGAAGTCTAATCTTAGTTGTGTTCTCTATAAAATAGTCATTGTCATTTTGAATGATGTTTCTATAGTTCCAAAAAATGGTGGCCGTCTTTACCAACAAAGAGGAGTTGGAGCTCGTTTTAATGTTTTTGCTCAACTCCACTTTAGTTGGATTTTGTTGAATAAATACGGCGAGCTTCATTTATTATAAAATAAAACCTTGTTGAAAGACGAAATTCCAAACAAATTACTTTTGTAAAGAAGATCTAAGGAGCAAACTATGATAAGGCTATCCAGTTATCTAAGACATGGGATTGCGAAGCTACAAAACATCGAATTCTCAAAAAGTATCCCAATGCCGAGTTAGACAAATTTGTGTTCAAAGGTCAAGTTACAAAAGATCTCAAACTCCAAGATGCTATTTACTTTAAAGCCAAACCAAACTATGAATACGACATCGAAACTTGGAGATTTAAGCATACACCAGAATGGCAAAAAGCTCTTGGCACACACAAAAAAAATGATGTTTGGTCACCTCCAATTTGGAATTATTTTGGAACTTTGTCTTCTATTAAGCTAGAAGCAAACCACCTCAAAATCGACTTTACAATGATAAAAATCTATGTCAATGATCACGATTTTTTTGAATGTCGATTAAATGCATTCAACACAAAGTATAATGAAGATGATAAAAAATATGGTATTCACTACACCAAGTTTGATTACGTGAACGATCCCTTTTTTTGCAGCTGTGCTAGCATGCTATGTACTAAGTTATAAGATTGTTGAACATTTTACAAGAGCTCAACCTCCACTTATTTTGAGTATTGCTAAGTACTATTTCTACTTCCATATGAGACGATTTCTTCGATATCCAGAAAAACTAACCAATCATGTGGACAATAACATTTTAAAACTCCTGCAAACTTACTTCCCAAGAAAACCTAAAATTGTAAAATACATCGTAAAAGGAATCCCCTTTGATCATTTTGAAAAATACATCAATAAGTCTGATGACAAGTGGAAACAATACATTAAACAGAGTAGCAATGGATTAACAAAGTTAGGTCAAAAACTACTACAACAAGCCATCGAAAGTTATGTGTACGCTGTGCTTGGAGCTCAAGCTAAAACAAGATGGAGCATCGTGAATCAAGAGGCTAAATCTCAAGACGTATTTCGTCAATTGGTTGAAGATATGATTATTCAAAATGATCCCACCATCACCATTTCTAATATGAGAAAAGCCATTCAAGACACCCATGTGCATTTTAGTTTCCTCTAACATGATTATTTTAGAAAAGCCCATTCAAGGATATAATAATACTTTAACCATAGCCACCACAGAGATGAAATTTGGGTCTAGTAAAAACTTAAATTACACCAAACCTAAAAAAGCAAAACCAAAACCCATCAAAACCCTGACTCAGAATAAACCTCTAAAGGAGTTCGAAGTAACGAGTTTGCAGCAAAACAAAAAAAATTTAGTGGCACCAACACACAGATCTAGTTTTACTGGACTTAGTATGATTAGTAGTTTGTCGTTGATAGGACTCTTGATGGCAAGATTTATTATTTGAGAGATTTTTCGCTCTAAGAAAACAATAAAAATTTCTGTTTTAAATAAATGGCATTGTACTTTGGCTTCGAAAACTTGATCCAACACTCTGGAGATCTCAAAACAAAATGAAAAACTAAAAGCACTCAAAGTGGATAAACTCACCAACACCACCAACATTGCAAAAAATAAAACGGACATCACTCAAGCTCAATCCAATATCGCGTCTAATTTGTCATCCTTCACCACCAGCAAAAATAAAATAAATACTATAGATCCAAGTTTGATTTCGCTGCAAAGACAAATCAAGAAACTTGAAAATGCAATAAATGTTGAGATCAAAACCTTTATCTCTAATTTTCCTTATAAAAGTATTAATAGCTCAACATGGCTAAAACCATCCTCGGTACCCGCCAATAGTGTATTCCCAGCGTTGAACTCCATCATTTATCTTCCTTGTTTCAACAACAAGACCAAAATCACTTTACTTCATCACATATTCAATCAAGATTCTATTATTACTAATATCACAATAAAGTATGCTATCTATTGTCTTATCAAAGATGGAACATCCCAACATAGTGACATTGTTGAGCTCAATTTAAACACTGTGCGAGTGATATTTAACAGCAGACTTTCTTTATGGATATGAGTTCTTTACTCCAGGGATTCAATTCTTCCTCAGTGGTAAGGTCACCAACATCGATGACGTAGTGCTATTCACCATTCAAATCTTAAAGGCGGCGCAAGAAAATTACTACAACGAGTCTAATTTAGAAATTTTAGTTGAAACACAAAACACGAAGGCAAAAACAAAGTAAAAAACTCGTCTACAAACTATCTACAAATCATCTACAAACTATCTATAGATCATCTAAAAACCATCTATAGATCATCTACAAACTATGTATAGATCATCTATCTACAAACAGGGGCATAACTAAGAGGGGTGGGGGGGGGTGCCGCACCCCCCTTACAACGACTTTTAAAAGAACACAAATCTTTCAGCTGGACACCCAAACTGTTGATTATAGGAATCGTAAGTCTAGGATGTGGGGTGATCTATTACTTCTACAAGCGTCCAAACACACCACCACCCCAGTTCATTGAATCCAAACCAAAACCCGAACATACGTTGGACACCCTCAATTAACTTTGAGAGTCGTAAGTTGTTATAATAATTTTTTTCCTATAATAAAAGAACGCCGAACAACAAAAACAACTCACGAATCAAGCTAAAAACACCGTTTTCATGACTGCCACCGCTGGTGGACTTTCTATAGCGAGTAAAAAAGTATTGGGAATAGGTCTTGGAACACCTGAAACGTTAAAAGGCACTGTGAAACTAGCCACCGCTTTAATGATAGCCACTCAACTCATCAAATTTGTCATGGAGAAGATCCGCCAATCAGAAAAGAAGAAAGACTAAAAAAAAAATTTGATTTTTAAAATAGTCTTTGTTTATTGTACTATCATATTCAAATTTGAAAAAATGGTCGAAGCAAAAGAATTTGTGATGATATTTATCAATATTGCACTACTTCATCATCTCACCACTTTACATTATGTAGATGTTTTCAACTTAGACAAAATACTACAAATAACCATCATCATCATTATTTTTAATTCCCTTCTTTTATCGAAGCAGAACTCCATAGAAGTTGTTCAATGTTGTTCAACATGCATCACAAAGAAGCTTTAAAAAAAAGATAAAATAAAATGGCTTCCATGATGGCAGGAGGACTCTTTAATGCGTTTGCGGGTGCAGAATTTCTATTTAGTAACTTAAACAAGTCTGGATACGAAGCAGAAATAAAGTGACACAACTTAGCTTTGGAACAATTAGCAAAAGAAAAAGAAGTTCAGATGGAATGCAAAACCGCAAGAAAAAACAAAATTCTAAGATATCGTGAAGAATTATCGGATGCCAATCGAGATATGGATACCACCAATCGAGTGCTACATTTAATCAAATCCATCGAGCAAGAAGTAGAACCCATGCCTCAGTTGAGATTATTATCATCCTTATTATCAACCTTCTCGAGACATGGAGTTTTATCAAGAGGTGGTGGAAGGTGTAATGGGGCTCGTGGGAGGTTGGGGACTTGGAAAAGTAATAGGTCTCGTGTTGTAGAAGAACTTCATAATAAATAAAACTTAAAAAAACTCTTCATGATGTCAAGCAAAAAAAATGTTTATCTTTCAACAAGATAAACATTTCTACTCCGTGTTGTTTAATTGGTAGTGACCATGAGCTATGGTGTAAATTCCATCTTCTAAAATAATTTGTTTATCATCCTCTGAATTGAGCACTGTTTTGTGGATGGTTTCTGAATAAAGCCTATGATCGTGTGATCTTATCAAATTCATTCTTCGAATGACTTCTTTTTTGGTTTCAAGACATTGTCTGTAATCTTGATGGGTGATGTCTTGTTTAATCACCGATTTCTTAACCCCTTTACACTTTCTATTTTCTGTGTCGTCTTCCTTGATGTAACTATAGCATTTGGACCTCAACCCAATTAATTCTTTGATTTGTGCTCCACAACATTCATCTTTAAAGAGTCCTAATACTTTAGCATTGAGTCCTGTGGGAATGCCATTGGGGTGGTCTTTGAGATACTCTGAGGTATCAAACCACATCTCGACATCTGGGGAGATGTCTTTGTAAAAGTCTTGGGTTCGAATCTCGTAACACAAAGAATCTGTGTCCGTGAACAAAAGTTGAGCGACTTCAACATATTTTGGTCTCATATAACTATAATGAAAATTGAAGATATTAAGTTTGGAGATATCCAGAATGCTCATCCCCACATAAATAGGTTTATTCAGGATCAACTTCTTTCTATACATATGCACTGCTACAAGTGTTTCATCAAATATCGTACACCCTTTGTAAAAAGGTTTGTTGAACAACTTTTGTGCTTTATCGGGTCTCGTAACAGGTACGATATCCACTCGATTTCGTAGATTTTCCATCGTTTTTCCAAACATGGCGTTATTCATTAATTTAAAAAGTCTTTTTCAAACTTATTTTTGGATTGTTTTCTTAATTCGATGTTTAATCTGATGTAGGGTTCCATCCAAGTGGATTCTGAAAACTTGATGCCTTTGTGGATTAGTTTTAGTTGAAGTCCATTAGAAAGATAGTATTTAGGTGTTAAATGGTGAATCACATAGTTTTGTTTATCATCGAGAGTGGACATTAATTTTTGGGAGGTTTTTTCGGGAGCTAATGGAAGATCGTTGTAGAGATTGTGTAGCCGTTGAGGATAGTCGAGATCCACTTCTAAAAAAAAAACAAGGAAAGTTCTCCCAATGTTCGAGTTCTTTTTTTGTCATCCATTTGAATCCATAAAGATTGTTGGCATCCAAATAAAGAACAAAAGTGGAAGGTCTATCTAGATCATAATCTTTTAAGAACTTTTTATTAGCAATTGCTTTTCGCTTCGTGATCATCGACACACGAACTCTTACACCTTGTTCCATCGTAAGGTGTATATCGAGATCATGGAGTAATTCAAGTTGAATTTTAGTTTGCTTCAAAAGCGCATTCCACAAAAGTCCTGGGGATGTATAATACCAAGTGGAATCTAAATTGTAAAGTTTCATGCAAATGTCTCTAAATTTTTCAAATACATAAACTAAAAGGAGCACATCCGTCTTTTGATAGAGATCTTGATATTCTCCTAAAGTGTTGATCTTAAATTGATCCCAAACGTGTTGAGCATGAAGATAGTCTTCTTCTGAAATAGCTTGTTGATTGAGTTTGGAGTAGAATTTATCTTGAGATGGAAGTTTTGTTTCTAGCAATCGTGCTTGATCGTTCATATAATCGTAAGGAAATACACCTTTTCATTTCAAAAGTTCACACTGTCATAGATCTTTAAAGTTTCTTCTAAATTGGCAAATTGTTTTAAATTGGAAGGTAATGACTGGAGGCTAAACGACATAAACTTAAAACTGTCTAAAAATCTTAATCCCTACTACACTTGTTTTGTGGCACCTTCTTTATTTCTAAAGGTACCCACCACACCTCTTTGGTAAAACTAATATACTCTTCATCCGTTTTGGCTATACAATGGATCTCACCTTCTGAAACACCTACATTTCTCATAAGTAGGTGAGCATCATAATTTGCTAAACTATGGATGAACACAGGAACAAACTTAGGCTTCTTGAGAAGTAAATTACACTTGGAGTGAGCGGCTCCTGTATATCTTCCACTAAAGTGACAATGGTCTTCACTTTGTTGATTTCACCTTTTCTAAGTCCAAACTCTTCTCGACAAACATAACAATGTGTCGTCAATTCAAAATCTTGTCAATCTTGTTCTGTCAAATAGATTTTCTTTGGGAATTTGTATTGGTGGTGGAGCTTTTTAACGAGTGCTTCAAGTGTATCCACAAATGTTTGGGCGACGTCTTGACCCTCTAAATCTAATAAGTCACGAGTTTTAATGGATACACTCGTTCATCAAAACATTTCACATAGAATCCAAATCCACTGGGAATGTGCTCTTTATAAAGTTCTGTATTCTTAACTTTTTGTTGTTTTATCGTTTTTGTGTAACATTCAAAATCAGCATAAATCACAAATGGCACTCGAGTTTGATGTTGAGCATTTTTAAATTCGATAAACGAACCTTCATCTGGCATCTTGATGTAAACAGGTTCATTGAGTCTACAATAGTCTAGATGATTGTCTAAAAGTTGTTGTTTTCCAACAGAATTGAGACAATGATCGCAAAAGTAGATTTTATGCATCTTAGAAGTGACTTGACTCTTCAAAAGTCTACTCATGTTGTTAATCACAGTATAATGCTTATCTTCTAAAAGTAAAAGTCTTACCATGTCTCCTGTTTCTTTTGTAGAGATTCTAAGTGGAAACACATGGCTGCAATCATATCCAAACACATTCACACGAATGTTTGGATTATGAGCTTCAAACTCATCTATTTCAGTTATAGAAGTTGGAAAGCTAATCCCCGACCAATTTAATTCATTCACTTTTCCTTTCAAATAGTTTGAAATCCTATTGGGATCCTTCTTCTCACGATTCCCAAACTTTGCAATGAGCACAGCCCATTTAAAACACACGTCGTCTTTATTCTTTGGGTTCACGACTGCTTTTTCCTAGCAATCCACTTGGGTGTTGAAACATAAGAGGAACCCTTCACTGCAATATATTTTGTCACTCTTATCTTCAACTTCATGATATGATCTAGTTGCCAACCTGAACCCTTCTTTTGATACTCAGCTAATGAATTTAGTACTTTCTACATCATTTTATCCACTTCAAGTTCTACATTGGTTTTTTCGAGCATCACTTTATGTTTACTTTTAAAATAGGAATCATTTTGATCCATGATTTGGCCTTTCGCTCGATCTATCTTTTTCATTCAACAAACAAGATTCAGCTGAACCTTGTGATTCGTCAAACTCTTCCTAATAAATTCTGTAATACTTGGGCGAGCGTCAGTCAAAAACTCGATGATTCCTACTCATTCTTTGATGTCATCCACCACGTAGAAAGTCACTTTACCATCTAAAGCCGTTCTTTCCATTTTAAATGGAAGGGATCTCGTGGAGTGAGATCTTGGATTCAAATGTCTCACAATATCACCTGTTCCAATGTAGCTCCCTAAATCAAAGATCTCTCGCCTCCATCTAATCTTTAAATCATCGATCGATTGTTTAATCTGCTTTATTGTGATTTTGTTCCACTTTGAATGACTTGCTTTTAAAAACTTTTGTTTTTTTCGCACAAGAACTAAGACCACTTCTTGTCGTTTAATCTCCTCTTTAAGCTGTTGCTTGTTGTTGTTTAAATGTTTTAGTAGGAGCTTTTTTGTTTTATAATTTGTCTTTAATATTTTGTTTGCAATAGTGATGACAGTTTTAGTTTTTGCGGTTGAATTCATAATCCTTTTATTATAAAAGTCTTTTGTGGATAAAGCAGTTCCACCCCAATAAATGCCGAGGTTTTTGGCGCCATTTTGAATTTTTCGTGAGCAGCCATTGAAAATTCTCAGCTGTCAATCATCCTGCCGTTTTGTTCAAAAATGTTCGAAAATGTCATTTTTTGGGCTGTTTTCAAAAGGCATGGCCTAGTTTTCTCTTGGTAATTCAAAAATATACTTTGACGCCATTTTGAGACGCAAAAAATGACATTTTTGCATTTCTTGATTTTTTGTATAAAATTGTATTACAGAGGTCTCTTGACAAAAGATGAGTGGTGTGTGCTGTAATAGAAACCTTGTAGTTTGGCACCATTTTGGTATCATGGAATTCTACCGTCAATATCAGAAAACTTCCTGTGCAGCGCGATCTCGTGGGCTAGACCTATAGCAAACATCACCCTTGAAGAACAATCCGTTATCAAACATGCACGTAAATCACTCCTCTTCTATGAAGGGAAAACATGGAGCAAGAACAACAACGACGATGATTCTCTATCTGACGTAGCCATGGGTAGTTATGATGGAGCTGAGATATGTGAGTTGGTTGGTTTGTTTATATTGAACGAATTGGTGAAACGGTTTGGAAATAATATGATCAACATGTACCGTGACGATGGATTAATGTTAGTGAAAAGTAGAAAGGGTAGACCAGCTGATAAAGCGAGAAAAGACCTACATCGCATTTTTGAACGCTTTGGGTTAAAGATTACCGCTGAAGTCTGCCATCAATCGATTAATTTCCATGACGTCAACTTGGACTTGATACAAAATAAGTATAAGCCAAACAGAAAGCCTAATAGTGATCCAATATATATCGACAGCTGATCAAACCATCCTCCATCAGTAAAATATTTTGACAGTGTTATATTTCCTTAAGAAGTGTAGTTATGTAACCTACCTAATATGTTAAGAACACCAATTGTTCCGGAAGCAATGTTTAGCTGTCGGAGCAGACGTTTATGATTTCCTTGCACACCATAGGTGGATGGTGTACTGCCATCAAATATACCTGAATTGTAAAACATCTAAAAATTAAACAATACCAACGTTTGATCGTGTGTCGGAACCATGTCGGATTATTGGTACAAAGTTTTATTCCAATTATTGGAAGCAATAATGAGTGGTTGCCCTGTAGCCTTATACATCAAAGGAACACCCACAATTAATAATGATTTTCTTATACCATCATTATTCTTTTGTGTTCTTTTGATGGAATTTTGTCTTTCTTTTGCCAGTCACAAACCATCCATTAGACCCTTAAAAAACATAATGTTATGACAACTGATACCTGCATAAAACAATTATTGAGTGCTGACTACAGCAGTGCAACGCCCTCAGTGGTGACAAGTAATGAAGTAAATATACTTCGTTACTGTACTTAAAGTAGTTTTTTTGGGTAGTGGGTTGGTAATTAAGTAAGTTTTTTCAATAGGACTTTCTACTGGGAACAAAGTCACTTTAGAATGTAGAGGTTTACTTCGTTATTTTTATTTTCTCCCGAGTTTTTTGTTACTTTTTTTCCAGCTATTTCCATTAAAATATAACTGCAACCTTGACCGATCAGACCATTTTATTCTTTTCATATATGAAGCGCTTCATAAATGTTGATCGTGTTGATTCGCAGTCTGCAAGCCACTTTTCTGTGCGCGTTTGAAGCTTCAGGCGCATGTTCGTGTGCCATTAGTTCAATTGGGAAACATCATGGCCAATTTGCATGAAAATGACACCGTTGAATTTAAATCTAGTCCCAGAAAGTAAATTTATGAAACAATTACCCTCCCCCCATTTTTTGCAGGTAACATTTCATGGTAGTCTCACTTCTTACTTTTACTTCAAGTATTATTTAATGATAATTGTACTTTTTACTCAAGTACAATTTTCCTCCAGTACTTTTACTTTTTACTCAAGTCGTCTTAGAGTTAACTACTTCAACTTTTACTCAATTATGGAATCCGTGTTTCGTTGAATTAGGTAGATACATAAAGTATAGCAAAACCAAGAGTGCGCCTGCGATGAAAATGAACGAACACAAGGGAACATTAAAAGAGCGATTGATGCTTTAGTTTACATGTATGTTAGATCTGTTTCGAAGATAAAGTTTATGCAAAGTTTAGGATGTTAAAAGGAGTTTAAATCAGTGGTTTGGACAAATGTAAGTGTTGAAGAGTTATTGCCTTTAAGGAGATGGAATTATAAGCCTAAACAGTATTGTAATGTCAATTTTTTAATATAGCTTCAGATTGCACATTAAATAAATAAGAAAACCAAATTGCTGTTTTATTGATACTGCTTGCGCCATCTATTCATTATCTGAAGATTTTTTAGTAATTTGTTGGTGGTGCTTTCAAGTGAGTGAAACTTTACAGTGATATGGATAAAGCAGAGAAAGATATAAAGGATAAAGCAAAGAATGTACATCGAGCTGCAAAAGGCGCTCTATGGTGGCCCAGAAGCGCCATAGCGTTTTCTTATATTTTTATTGTACTAACATACATTTTCAAAACATTTTTTGTTTCAAATACAAAAAAATTTACATGTCAAATCGCAAATCCAAAATAAAATATAAATGAAATAAAAAATTGAATCGAAACAAAAACGTAATGAAATTTCTCCATGGCCCACGACCGCCATAGACCAAGATGCTTTTCGGGAGGTACAATAGGAAATCTGACACTTGCGCGTCTCTTGCAAATCACACAACTGACAAAAAAACTGCAACGACCAGCAACATGGCTGAAAAACAGAACACGTGGAGAAAGTTCCAAGAGAAAATGAAAGATAAACGCTGTGCAAAGAAAGCGAAGAAGGTAGCGAAGGGAACAGGTCAAGAAGGCGAGAGAGACGAACTGATTTTTCAACGCTTGAGTGCAGAAGTGCAAGGAAAAGCTCAAAAATACGTTCGAGTTGGCCCACGCGAATTTGTCGATTTCAGTGATCGTGAAATGACAGTAGAAAATATAAAGATGGCATGCACAGGCCATTATCGGAGAAGTGTGGGTCCTGGTATGGTCTGTGATATATTGGCTAGTGACCAAGGTCCGTCTTGCAAAACGATAAAACAAATTCCGAACTTAAAACTTATCAACGTCCGCTTCATTCCTGAAATTGATGTCGAGTTGGATGAAATAAAAAATGTTGAAGGTAGTGGTTCACCTGAGACGAGCAAACAACCAGAGAGAATGACCAGAAGTGTTTCATCTCCGCCAGCAAAAAAGCGTCAAATCGCGCCCAAAAGTTTGTCCGTATCGACTATATTGAAACTTGGCAAATTAGTTAAAACCAAATCAACATTGATCAACCTATATTCATTCAAGTTTGAGTCACTCACATGGTCAGCAGTTCCAGTGCCGGTTGAATTCGATATAAGTCCAGATGTTTTGGGTGAGGGTTCTTTCAGGAGAGCATACAAAGCCACAGCCGTCACTGACAGTTTCGCACATGCAACATGGGTTGTCAAAAGATACAGACAAGAAGCAATCACAGAGATTGAAAAAGTCAATCAAACTACCGAGAGTCAAACAAGAAAGGTCAGTCACCACTATGCACAGTTATATCAATAATGCCGAAGTCTTGAATATTTCATGATGCATTGGTGGACAGCCCCGTATTCAAACATTTTACAGGGTCTCCTGCACATATTTATTAAAATTTATTTTAAAGATTCGCTAGTAGCTACTGTTGTCTTGTTTAGGTTGTACAGATGCATTATTTGGCCAAAAATTTTTGTGATAAAATTTCTGAACATGTGAAAAGAAATAAAATTTCAGAAGTCTTCGGTCAAACTCTGAAGTATCAAAGCATTTACTTTGGCAGAATGCCTGACGGAGAGGTTGTCAGTGTCGAGGAGTTTTTGGATGGTGCATTCACAAAACATATCAATAATGATGGGGAGGTTTGTGGTAGCCGAGATGATGAGTTGGTGCAGAAGGCTGAATGTCTTGCACATTACTCTTATGCCAAGTCGAATCAGCAGGTTATGGTACTTGATATTCAAGGGGTTGATTTTAACATGTTTGACCCAGAAATCGCCTCTGCAGTTTTGGTTTCAGAAAGTGAGGTCATGTTTGCCATCGGTAATCTGTCTCAGGTTGCTATAGACAATTTTATGAGCTTGCATACTTGTAATAGGTTTTGTGACCTTTTAAATTTAGAGCCGTTTGTTGTAGAATAACTTGATTGGACATATGCTGTGTCTGTTGAACATTTAAGATGTGAACTTCTGTCAGGGATTTATGTTAACTTATGAACACTTTGTAATACTTCTGTTTTATTTCAAATTGACCCACATAGTAGAAACCTTGATTTTAAATAGTAATCATGAAAATCTGAATCAATTAATTAAATGAAATTAATTTGGTGAAAATCATTCTGAGTAGTGGACTGGTTAATGCATTTAATTATGTTGATGATTTTATTGGGTGCCCTTTCTGTAGTCATATATACAATAAAATAACTAGCTATTTAAAAAACTTTCCTTGAGATAAACAAAGGCATCTGCACATTGGTCAGATTCAACATCACCAGGAAATGGAATTATATTTTCACATTTTTCTCGAAATTCACCCTCTATAAAATCGTCATCGATCTCCAAAACTCCTGATAACTCAGCTACATCTTTTAGTTGCTCTTCTGTAACAGGCCAACCTGAAGCAACAGTTATGAGAAAAGGTTATCCAGATGTAGTTGAAGAGATTACCTAACCCATCTTGCTTGGAATGATGCCAGATGACTTTACTTGCATTGCCAGTTCATAGGTCAACAAACGTTTTAGTCTAAACTGGGGGTTGGTGTCTTAATAGGCAAAGCCCATATACTTGTGAGTTTATATAGGTTTTGTATTGGATGTACATCTAAGCATTTCTATCTTCAAAAAAACAAGGGAAAATGTACTTAGGCCTATAGACACTGTTAGTAATTCATACCACATTTCTCTAAGCCATATTCTTCTGGGAAGTCATAAATATGATTTGGCACCCCGTCTGGCAGCAGAGTTTCTTTTTGGGCACGAATTCTGTGACAATTCCACACTGTATCTTTGAAGGTGTCAAGTTGTTTTTGCATTAGTGGAATCATTAGAAAAGCCATAAGGCTTCTGTAATAAAAATACCACCATAGATCAGCAATGCACTGAGATGCACTCCACTTTATTCTTAGATGCTCTGTACAGCCACAGTCATAAGTCAAACAATTTCACTTTTCAAGAGGAAAGTCTATATAGCCACTTGATATGTTGATTCTAACACTTCTTATTTTCGAGAACAAAATTACAACAGAACATAACAACAATCTGGGCTGCATTTTTTTGGCAACCAGTAAAAAAGATTTAGGCTGCCAACATTCAACAACTTCACCAAACTATCAATTTGATCTTCAACTACACTACAGCTCAATATTTGTAATCTGACCTGTCCTGATCACTATGTGGATCATAATGTCCTTGATCTTTTAACCAGTTTAGCTGATGCTTGAAAAATTTTTCAAGGCGCTCATGAAGCTCCCTCCACCATCTTTCAATCTGTTTAAAGTGTTCGATTGGTTACAGCCAATCATGGAATACATGATAATTGTCAAGCTGGAAGCTAGGCAGACAAAATGAAATAGCAAATAATTGCACAATTACATGTAATATGGTACCTGATTAGAAGTAGATGGCCCATATAACACAGTGTTAGTTGCATCCATATCTTCATGGCTTTGTCGTAGATAGGCATGCATGGTTGCCATCACTCCAGTCTCGGTTCGTTTATCAACTCGTATTATGGATGCAATCTTACCAGCGTCATACAGATGCTCTAAGTACCATGAACCAATCCGTTTTGGGCAAGAATTTGACGTCCAAATTTTTAACCAAAGTATTTTCCTGCTCGCAGTGTCAATCGAGCCGTATATGGCAAGAGGAAAAGTACTGTTTTGGTAGCCCATGAGTTTGTCGTGGCCATCCATTGAATGTACCCAATCTGACCCTTTTGTGACAAAATGACCCTTCTCTCTTCTTCCCTTTTTCATTGGCTGTCGTGATTCAAGACCTTCAGGATCAAGATCATACATTACTGCATGAACCAAATTTCGCGGAGCATTGAGATTATGATCCTGTCTTATTTTATGGTACATTGCCCTGTAACCAACCAATTGGCCAGGCCCATCCAGTTCTTTCAAAACGGCAGTCCTAACGTCCTGAATGGATACGGTTCGATCAGTAAGGTATATACCAAAATGTTGTAGTCTTCGGTCTAGTGTTCTTGTGCTCCAAGGATACTCCGGGAAATCTCGTACCACGTAACTCAAACTTTCCCTGCGCTGTAAGCCTTGTCGTACATAGCTTTGCAGTTCTTCTTTCAATCTTAAATCGTCGATCCACGCTCTATTTCGAATTCGAGCTTCTGCCATTTTGCGAGGCATTTGAAGAGACGCGCAAGTGTTAGATACTTTCCTATTATACCTCACCTCCCGAAAAGCATCTTGGTCTATGGCGGTCGTGGGCCATGGAGAAACTTCATTACGTTTTTGTTTCGATTCAATTGTTTATTTCATTTGTATTTTAGTTTGGATTTGCGATTTGACTTGTAACTTTTTTTGTATTTAAAACAAAAAATGTTTTGAAAATGTATCTTAGTACAATAAAAATATAAGAAAAAGCTATGGCGCTTCTGGGCCACCATAGTTATGGAAAGCACCCACATTGTTGTTTACAGTGATATCACTTACTGGAATTACAGGCTGATCTGGATAAACTGTCTTGCTTCGAATCATGTGGTTTTTAATCAGTGGTAGTTTTCGGCAATTCAGTTTTTCACAACATCTTTATGACTGAGAATGGACTTTTTTCAGAACCCAGAATTCCGATTATTTAATCCTTATGAGTAACACAAATTTCCTACTTGTCTTCGTCTTTTCAATAATTTTGACATAACGTGCAAAAAGATACCTTTTTGACAAATAAAATGCCAATCTTTTTGAGCTTATTGCGTTGAGCGGACAAGCAGAAAAAGGGTGCCTTTTTATCACTTAGGAATCCCATTTTTTTTAAATATATAATCTTTATTGATTTTTCGGCGCCAAACGTCATTGCCTAGCACTGTTTATATCAATGTGGAGTATTTCAAGAAAAATATTGAGCAAATTCGATTGTGGGTAAAGGAAAATTATAGTCATCGTATGATCAGCGACATGCTTAAGCAAATTTGCCCCAATTTATGCAATATTCAATAAAAATCTGATCGAAGTATAAAACCTTAGCGAAAGAAATAAAAACTGATGTGGTGGTGAGCAACATTTATGTTATCAGGAGAAATAATGGGCATGTTAGTTCCTAGTCCCCTGTGCTGCTGTCCGCGGAATTTTAGTTATTTTAAGATGTCTGGCGTTAGATTTTATTCTGAGCTGAACAGCCTTTCCACAGCTGGTTTGTATTCTGAAAAGAAACCAATCTTCGTATTTTCCCAGTGCAGTAAAGTTTTATTCTGGACTGAAATATGACAGACTACTTGGTCTCCTTTCTGTGCCTAGTGTAAAATGTATTAACGCTTATTTTTCACGGTTTCCCCATTAACTAAAATATTCGGCTTGCCTGCGTCAAAGGCCGACATTATCATAAGAAAGAATCAAATTTCGCGTCAGGAAGTTGCCCGGAGAAATCCCAGGTACAGAAAATACGAGATATTAATCGAAAATGGCGGAGATAAGCAAAAACTGGGAAGTATATTTCACATGAACGACAGAATTGCCCGATGCCTAAGTTCAGAAAGATTTCACCAAGTTAGTGAGGTCACTTGAAAGATGAAGCGTTGTAAAAGTAGCTCAGATTAAAGTCTTACAACCGAAAAGGCTACCAACAGCAAAGAAAAATAACGACTGCCATTTGAAAGTAAGTTATGTTGGCTTCATGAAAACGATTGAAAGTCAATGAAGCGTGCATCGGGTACACTGCAATATTCATCCAAAAAATGTAAATTTACCATTTCGTTATCGTGGCCATATAAAAAGCCATTGCATGGGCAATGAATGTATTTCTTCAAAAGCCGACCTAACTAAACTGCTCGTTGTAATTTGTCAATAATATTTGCGAACCTTACGTCTCTGGTAATCTTATGAAGATTGAAAGTAACACATATTACTGAAACGAAAACATCCAGAGAGACATTTTGATGTATTCTACATGTAACTCCTATAAAATTTGCCTCGAAATTCATCTCAAAATATTTGCAAGTCAACATGTTAACTGCGCATGCGTGTCCACTATTTTTCGCCATGTTAAACTAGAATTGCCCATTGCAATGGAAATGCTACGAATAAGCACCGGAAGTGTTGAATCTTGCCCGGTGGTTTTTTTGTGTACATTAATGGCAACACAAAACAGGATTCATTTTATTGTCGTGGTTGTGGTGATAGCAATACACGAACCTCTATAACGGCCTCCTTGGGACATCATTGATATTTAGTGGGCCATTGAGGGGAGGTAGATGAGCAATATGCCACCATAGAAAATTTTTGCTCTTTCAGCCAACAAGCCTTAGGCGAGCCTGAAAGGCCGCAGCGTAAAAGAGAATAAGTATTCAGCGTCTCAATTTTTGTGAAGACCGTGAGAAATTGTGGTCCTTCACTTAATTAGACCACAATGCGATACACTAACTATAGAAACGGCAATATCATGTGCGGAGTCGATCTCTTTTCACAGAGTAAAGATCAGTAACAGAAGGATCAGCGAGCTGTGCAACGTGTGACGTATTTTTGAGCAAAAATATGCAGATTACTCGCCAAAAGGTGGATCTGTCTGCCAAAACAGCGTGTTTATTGCTCAGAAAAAGTCAGACTGGCTAGGAAAATGGCAGGCAACACGCGCAATGCAATATACGCGGGCACAAAAATTTAAAGGTTTCGATGCAAATGACCTTTCTGCTGCTGATCATTATTCTGCGCTCTATTCGTCAAACTGCAAGTTGGCAAGACGTTTTGAACGATTCATTGGTAAAAACTTTAACTGGAGATACTTGGACAGATGTTTCAGTGAAGATACGTCTGAATAAAAAATAAATGCAAGTGGACATGACTAAGTGTATTTAACATGATGCGTGTATTTATGAACGTATTAGGTTATAAAGGTATTTGATATATAAGCCACGAATTCTATTTAGGGTGTATTTGTACAGTGTGTATGCATATCAAAGACAAAGTTAGGCATGCCATAGTCAATAACAAAATCCTGATCTACCCAAATGTCTGTGCCGCCGTTGCCTTTACAAGGCAGCATTAACTGCCTTAATTACGGGTAAACTAGTTTAATTTTATTGTTTTTAAGTAATTATTGTTAATATATGTGTCTACGTCGATAAATATTAGCTAGCATGTATTAGCTAGCATGCATACGTAGATACGTTCAAACTGAAACGTTAAAAAAACTAGAAAATACCATTGAATAATTACAATTGCAATTTACAATTGCCACAAATTGCTTGAGGCAATAATTGGATCAATATTTACCTGGAATATCCTCATGTGCATGGAGGAAATATCAAATATTACGACTAAAATTACTAATCATAACATGCGAGCACATCTTGAGGTTTAATTATTCTAAATGAAAATTAAACACGATATGGCCGTTGTGTAGAGGTAAATTAGACGACTGGGGATGTATATTACTGGTCGTTGCCGTTGTAGAGAGGTGAACGTTTGCGACTGCAATCAAATCTAGCAATAGTCTGATCTACTTTCGATGTCGTTCACCGTTCGATCGGCAAAGTTTAAACAAATAATAGCGCCGAAAGCCTGAAAATCTCATAACAGAACCATTCTCTTCCGCGTGATGTATCACTAAACCGTTCGCTACCTTGATAATGCTTCCAGCAAGAAATAAGTTTGAATTTCACATGATTTCCATTAAAACACTTAGCTGTAGTTGTTTGCGTTCAAACTTCGAAAAATTCTTCGAACGAACGCGTTCTTACGCAAGCAATGTGCGAAAATGAACACGTGCGCATGTGACTAACAATGAAACCGCTGCACATACGTGTGTGTGCTCAAAATCGTCCTGACGAACAACTAGAGACCTCAAGGACAGTGCAAAGTTTCTGAAACCTTCATAGCAGTTTACCCGTTACACTCAGTTAAATCGCGGCTATTAAGTATTATTCATGCAAGATAGCTTCGATAGCTGCGTCTGAGCCTATGTCTGTTGTGTGCACTACAGACCATTTGCCTACCAACACGAGAAAATTTGCCTACCAACACGAGAAAACGTTTTTGTGACGTCAAAAGATTTAGGGTTTGGGTTAAAACGACTTTGTAAGTAGCTTCTAAAAAACCCGCTTGGGAGAATCTATTAAATTTATCTGTCTATCTATCTATTTATCTAAATAATTTGCATAATAGCACGGAAAAAAGTCCTAATTTCCATAAAAGCATGGAAAAAAGTCCTATTTTGCATAATAGCACAGAAAATTGTCTTAATGATGATGATGACGATACATTTGTTTACCCACCCTTGCACCGTCAACATGGGCTGATTTCCACGGTGGGCGTGTATAACAAAACAAATTAACTATTTACAAATAAGTGCATATAAGAAGAGAAAGGAACAGTGAGATTATCTAAACTATATACAAAAGTGGTGAGCTCTATTCAGCATAGATAGCAATTTTTCTCTTCAAATTTGAGAAAGACGAAGCTTCTCTGATTGCTATTGGAAGAGAGTTCCATATAAAAGCTCCGTCAAAGGTAAAACTTTTTTTCATATAATTTGTTTGTTGTCGTGGCAGACAAAGTGTCAATGAGGCTTCACGAAGATTATGGGTTAAAGTTTCTTTTTGGAAAGTAAAGAGATGTTTGAGACATTTTGGTCCCATGTCGTTTAGGACTTTAAACATTGTTTTGGCTTTAGTCTTTATTCTTTGCATTCGCAGAGTCTCCCAACTTAAGGAATTTAAAAGAGTTTGTTGATTTGTATCCTTTGGTAAATCGGTTAGAATACGAGCAGCTCTGTTTTGTAGTTTTTGCAAAAGTGTTGCCTGGGTCTCGCCAAAAACATTCCAAACTTCGCTGCAATAATTGAAAAGTGGCTGCACTATGGCATTATAAACAGATATTATGGTTTTAATGTCAACAAAGTCTTTCAAACGACGGAGGGCACTTAAGCCAGATACAATTTTTTTTACAAATTTTCTCTGTGTTACTTCTCCAATCTAAGTGTTGGTCAAGTATCACGCCAAGAGTTTCGCATTCACGGACTTCCCGGATTTGTTTTCCATCAATTGAAATTATTAAGGGAATATTTATTATTTTTCTATGCATCTGCTCGGAACATATCAACATGAATTCTGTTCTTACTACATTTAAGCTCAATTTACTTGCTACGAACCATTTCCGAAGGTTTTCCAACTCTGAGCTCACTGCATCTTTGATTTCGTCGATACTGTTACCCGATGCAGTTAAGTTAGTATCATCTGCAAACAGTCGAGCTTTTGCTTTTTTAAGGGATTCTGGCAAATCATTTATATATATCAAGAAAAACAAAAGATCCAGGATAGACCGCTGGGGCACTCCACATACTGTGTTTCTCGTGGAGGAGAGATGGCCATTTACCATACACTTTTGGGTGCGGTCTGTCAAGTAAGACTTAAATAGTGAGATTGCGTTACCTTTCATACCATAGAGTTTCATTTTCTTCAGTAAAATTTGGCGATCTACAGTATCAAAGGCTTTTTTGAGGTCAATTAAGACAACTAGGTTAAATAATTTTCTATCCATGTTTATGTACCACTCATTAGTACATTTCAATAGAGCATTGGCTGTTGAATGTGTTTTTGAAAACGAAATTGTTGTTTAGATAGTACTTTGTTTTCTAGTAAAGTAGTCATAGAGTTGATCACATAAGATTCTTTCCATGATTTTGCTGATAATAGGAAAAACAGAAATCGAATGATAATTTCCTGGTAGATTTTTCTCCCTCTTTTAGAAAATTGGGGTCACCCTTGCAGTTTTCCACTCATGTGGAAAAATGCAAAGAGAGACTGACTGGTTGAAGATGTAACTAAGTGAACTGCAGATAACTGGTGATGAAATGTTCATAATTTTGAAGAAATTTTATCAACACCAGTAGCTTTGGAGTTTGACATCTTAGTGAGAAGATTGAACACTTCATTCACTGAAACAGCATCAAATGCAGCGAACTCAGATTTGGTTTCTTTGATATATTGTCGAAAATTGCAATCTTCTTTTCCAATTTTTTCTGCTAATTCTGGTCCAATGATTACAAAATATTCATTAAAAGTCTCAGCACTCTCGAAAGACTATGTGAATGTCACTTCATTTATATATAGTTCGTTCACCTCGGTGCACGAATTACACATTATAGACAATTTTTTTTAAAAAACAACATAACATGCCATCATCATTACAACAATACATATTCATTTCATCCAGTGTTTTTTTGATAAGTTTTAAAATACAACATTGAAAATACAAATTGTGAATTTATAAAATGTCCTTCACAAAACCATGTTTGACTAATTGAATCCATAAAATCTAAAATAGTATCTCTCACATCATGTTTTCTTTCCTTTCCACAACCCTAAAATATATTTTGCAATTTTTCAAAAGATCATGATCAAAATATGTCACTATATATTCCAAATCAGCTTCTAAATGAGTAAACTCGGTAGGATTACTATTTTCACAATCACAACATATTTCCCCTACTTTAATCATAGGTTTATTATACCAGCCCATACCTATCTCTATTGGAAATGTAAAGAACTTGATTTCAAAATTCATATGAGCTTCTTGGTTTAAAACAGAAACAAATTTCCCACATATTTTCGCTAGAGCTTCTTTTTCTTTTCTACAAACCATACAACTTCCAACAAATATCAAATGTCGAATATTATTAAACACTGTATTATGATAGATTATATTAATTCGACATGGCTTAATAAACCCCTGCAGAGTCAAAAACATGCATAAATCTTGTTATCTTGTTTATCAAATGTATGACCTACAAGTCTTTCTTCATCGTGTACCAAAGGTAAAACAATTAGAAAACATTTCCAATTATCCATCTTCTTCTTTAATACATGATTTCTTCTTTTAACTCTTTAAAACTGTTGTCTAATAATCCATCTAGTACTGTTTTATCAAGAAATAATATCCATGTTTGTGGAGTTCCCATATGCTGACAATGAAAACCTCTAATCAATGCACCCACATCGCAGCAAATCTTTAACCATGATATATTATAGATACAACCACCACCACCACTGCAAATTGTAAAAAACATTGAAAATCCAAAGAAATTAGAAAAAGAAAAAGAAAATGAAAAGAAAAAGAAAAAGAAAAAGAAAGAAAAAAAACAAGGACAACCAAGTAATGATAAAACATTAGTAGAGATATGTCACAAAATAGAACAATATAGAGCAAATTATTCATTAGAAAACTAACTTACGTAGATAAAGAAACTAACATAAAAATTAGTTGTTCAAATAATATACAATGAAACTCAGAGAAAAAATACAAGCTATTTATTAAACTATCAGCAAAATATACAAAAAAAGGTATTAACTATAAAAGAAAAAAAAAAGTATTGATTTCATTATGATGATGGAAAAAGCAAATATCGAACCCTATAAAAATTATTAATGAATATATTTCATTGTTTTGTATATTTTTTCCAATAAATGGCATTTTTTGTTTTTTTTGTTCAATAATTGACATATTTTTGTATATTTTTCAAGTATCCCATGTATGCCATTTGTCCCGTTTTACAGTACCGACCGCGAGTAACATGACGCGACTCGCGAGTTACTCGCGAGTGACTCTAGAGTCACTTGCGAGTCATT